>CM035426.1:176012874-176022874 GCA_020310875.1 Ceratopteris richardii
CAAATACTTACAGGTTTGAGAGGAGATGAGAAGTGGAAGCCTTTTATATTGTCCATAGAATTGTCACTTGATCACTTTACTCCTGATCTTAATCAATTGCTAGGACACATGCTAACCTTTGAGCAGGATCTTAAAGGAGACAATGATAGAAGTACAAGTCAAGCTATGTACTCCAAAGACAAGAAAAAGAATGGCAAGGGAAAGCAATCAAATGATGATGAAGGGAATTCAAATCAAGCTAATTTCACAAAAGGGAAGACAAATTTCAGAGGTAAAGGAAGAGGAGGTAAGAACAAAGATAATGCTAAAGCTTGTTGGATTTGTGGCAGAACAAATCATTTGGCAAATGATTGTTGGTATAACAATCAAAATGGTGGAAGCAATAATCAGAATTATAGTCAAAGAGGTAGAGGAGGCAGAAACCAAAGAGGCAATTTCAGAGGAAGAGGAGGTAGGACATCATATGGTAGAGGAGGTGGAAGAAACTTCCAATCTCAGTCCTACAACAATAATTATTACAATTATGCATCAGATCAGAAGGATGACATGACTCTTATCTTGAATGCAACTCATGAATCAATGGGAGAAGATCAAAGAGTGTTTTATATTGACTCAGGGTGCAGCAACCATCTGAGTGGAAATCTATCTTTGATGACTGATATGGAAGCAAGGGTGAATGGACATACAGTTCAAACAGGTGACAATACCAAACATAAAGTGGAGAGCATTGGATCAGTGAAGACAAAGAGTGGAAGTACACTTCTGAGCAAGGTACTTTATGTTCCTACTATTCCTAAAAATTTGATAAGTGTAGGGCAAATTGTGGAGAAAGGATATGAAGTAAGATTCACAAATGATGGTGTCTATGTACAAGATCCAAATCAGGGATATAGAAACATAATTGCAGGTAAAAAGGAAGGAAGATTGTTCACTCTCAAAGTCCAAGGTAATGTGGGACATGCATTGCTTACCTATGGAGGTCAAAAGGTGTCTGAATTAGACCTATGGCATAAAAGGCTAGGTCATTTCAATGAGAGAGCTATAAAGGAGATGTCAAAGAATCAGGTAGTGCTTGGATTGCCAAACATTGAGGGGCAACATATGGTGTACAAGTGTGAAGCTTGTCAATTAGGTAAAGCACATAAAGGTTCTTATAACAAATCAGGGTACAAGTATTCAAATATGCTTGAATTGGTTCATACAGATGTATGGGGACCCTCAAGGGAATATAGCATAAATGGATCCAGATATTATGTGTTGTTTGTTGATGATGCAACTAGGTGGATTACTTTGTATGTAATCAAGGACAAATCAGAATTCTTCAAGACATTCAAACACTTTCATGCTTATGCAGAAAGGATCACAGGGCAAAAACTCAAGAGGTTAAGATCAGATGGAGGGGGAGAGTATTTTTCTAAAGAGTTTGATGATTATTTGTGGAATGCAGGTATCAAAAGAGAAGTGACTTGCAGGTACTCCCCTCAACAAAATGGAGTAGCAGAAAGGAGGAATAGGACTCTTGTAGAGTTTGCAAGAGCCATGATGAAGGAAAAGAATTGTCCAAATTACTTATGGGCAGAAGCCATTAACACTGCAACATACCTTGTGAATAGGTTGCCTTGCAAAGCTTTGGATGGAGGAACCCCTTATGAAGCATGGTGGGGTAAGAAGCCTAGTCTTGATCATTGTAAAGTATTTGGATGTATTGCATATGCTTATGTTCCTTCACAATTAAGACATAAGCTAGAACCAAAAGCAGAGAAGTATGTGTTTATTGGATATGATGATAGACAGATGGGTTACAGGTTGTGGAGTCCATCCACAAAGCAATTTCTTGTTACTAAAGATGTGACATTTGATGAGCAAAATATGTGGTATACAGGATCACCAAATGAGTATACAGGTGTTGAAGAAATACAAAGGAAAGGAAAGGCAAAGGTAAAAGTTTGTGAAGAAATTGTTGATGAAGTTGACTCTAGATGTAGAGTGCAGGATCATGTAGAAGAAGGGCCAAGATTTGATCCAGAATCAAATGAGGCTGAAACTTCAAGAAGTGCAGAAATCAGAAGATCTACAAGGGAAAGGAAAGAACCTATAAGGTGATGGAGAGTGTTAATCTCCAAAAGAACAACCTACTCTTGAATTTAGAACACCTCTATATCAAGAGTAAGTCAAAACCTTTACTAAATTATAGGTCCAAACTCCAAATTATCAAATCTGAGAAAATATGTGAAGAAGGTGAAACACAAAAAAGTCTGCTGCAGAATTTCTTCACATTGACTTATCAAATGAGTAAAGTTTTTGATGAAACTTTGTACTTATCTTTTCCTAGAGATTGCGCATCACCTCCAAGTTGAATCACTTGAAAAGCTTTAGTATAACTTGAGAAATTGTCTTCACAAGTTACCTATGTCTAAATCTGCACTTCTGAGAAGTCGATTTAGACACCCCTAACTTCTTAACTTTAGTTCTCACAATATCTAACCCGTTTTGCCAAATGCTTTTAGCCACGAGTAGATCACCTTCCAACTTAAAGATTAAGTGCTTGCTTGCACAAAACTTTAAACTATGGAGTGAGCACTGACCAAAAGATTAAACTCAAAATTTGCGCCTGTTTCAGAGAACTGTAGACATTCAACACATATGAATGTTCCTACTCACAATTCTCCTAGCCTGTTTACAATTGGACTCTGAAATTCAGGTCACAGACTCATTAACTAACAACTTAGTTATCCTCAAAAGGATTTCACAAATGATCAAACACAGAAGGAGCAGACACGAAAAAATCGGGCGCAAAATTTCTTCATTAACTCAGAAATTTACAACTGAGTGATGAGAGCTAACTCAACTAACCTTTCACTATTTCTTGACTCCTAACTTCCTCAATCTTGACTTCTACAAATGCTCTCATACATGCCCCGACTTTTCTCAAAGTATTTATAGATAATTTGTACAAGTTTATTACTCAAACAAAGATCTGAGTCACCTATGACTATACTAATGTACATATGTGTACACTTCTCTTATCTTCTGAATATGTCTTTCTTCCAAGCTTCAATGGTTGATCCTTCCTTCACTCTTTAACCTTCCAAGTCTTCAATTGGTGATTGGTCTGCACCAACAGCTCCCCCTCAATCATCAATTGAGGTCTTCTCCTTTCTTCTTTATACCTTCCATGTCTTTAAACTTCTGTAGCTTTGGTCCATCCAAGCTCTTTGTAAGCATATCAGCTATCTGATCTTTTGTTGAAGTATGTATGACTTCAATCTCCTTATCCATCACTTTCTCTCTTAGAAAGTGATACTGAATCTCAATGTGTTTAGTCCTGGCATGAAAAACAGGATTAGCAGCTAAATACAATGAACTCATGTTATCTCCATATATGATTGGTACTCCATGCACAATGTCAAGACTCTTCATCAAGGTCTTAACCCAAATTACTTCCTTTGCAGCTTCAACCATGCCTTTATACTCTGCTTCTGTAGAAGATAAAGCAACTGTATGTTGCTTCTTGGAACACCATGATATAAGTTTATCTCCCACATAACACATGTATCCAAATGTAGATCTTCTATCATCTGGATTACCTGCCCAATCTGCATCACTATAAATTTTGATATTTGTATCTGAGGTAAACCCATAATACAAACCTTCATTGAGTGTACCCTTAATGTACCTCAACACCCTTTGTCCTGCAATCCAATGTTCTTTCCTTGGGCAATGCATAAATTGAGACAAAACCCCTACTGCATATGATAAATCAGGTCTAGTTAGAGTAGCATAGATAAGGCTACCAACCAAACTCTGATATTGTCTCATGTCCTTGAATTCTTCACCTCCATACTTACTCAATTTGTGATTCACCTCCATTGGTGTAGGTGCTACCCTGCAATCATCCATTTTAAACTTGATTAACAAGTTCTTCAAATACCTTTCTTGGGTCACAAATACTCCATGTTGAGTATATGTTATCTCCATGCCCAAGAAGTATGATAAGTCTCCCAAGTCACTTATCTTGAATTCCTTTTCCATTTGCCTCTTAAGCCTTTGTATCCCTTCTTCATCTGTACCTGTAAGAATTATATCATCAACATATATGCACATGTATATAAAACCATTTTCACTTGCCTTGACAAGCAAGCTACTATCTGCTTTAGACACCTGAAATCCAAGTTCTTTTAGGAACTTCACAAGTCTATAGTTCCATGCCCTTGGGGCCTGCTTCAAGCCATACAAAGCTCTCTTGAGCTTACACACATGATCTGGATACCTTTTATCTCTGAACCCTTGAGGTTGCTCCATGAATACATCATCTGAAATATAACCATTCAAAAAAGCATTCTTCACATCAAGTTGACATAGCTTCCAACCTTTACATGCAGCAATAGCAATAAGTGTCCTTATGGTTGTCATCTTTGCCACAGGACTATAGGTCTCATCATAATCAATACCATATGTTTGAGCAAAACCTTTGACAACAAGTCTAGCTTTGTATCTAGACACACTTCCATCTGCAAACCTTTTTGTCTTGTAGACCCACTTGCATCCAATAATCTTCTGACTATTTGGTTTAGGAACCAAATCCCAAGTTTGATTCTCCAATAGTGCATCATATTCTTCCTGCATAGCACTCTCCCATTTTTCCTTACCTTTTGCCTCTTCATATGTAGAAGGGTCTTCATCTGTATTCACCATGTAAGCATAATCTTTTGTGGCTAGAAATGAAGTATCATAACTATACCTTGTAGGTTGCCACCTATTTCTTGTAGACCTTCTGAGTTCTCCACTCCTTGAGGTTTCTGGCTCTTCACATTCAGGATCAAATCTTGGTGTCTCTTCCACTTCAACCTGCACTTCATTATTCTCTTGCTCATCAAATATTTGAACTTTTGATTTACCTTTTCTTTGACTCACCTCTTCTTCAACATCTGTATTGATATTGATTGTACCTGCATACCAAGTGTTTTGTTCATCAAATGTAACATCTTTAGAAACCATAAATTGTTTTGTTGATGGACTCCACAACCTATAGCCCATCTGCTTATCATCATAGCCAATGAAAACATACTTTTCAGCTTTGGGTTCCAATTTGTGTCTTAATTGTGATGGCACATATGCATATGCCACACACCCAAAAACTCTGCAATGATCTAAGCTAGGTCTCTTACCCCACCAAGCCTCATATGGTGTCATACCCTGCAAGGCTTTACATGGTAGCCTATTGACCAAGTAAGTGGCTGTATTTACAGCCTCAGCCCACAAATAATTAGGGCAATTTTTCTCCTTCATCATGGATCTTGCAAACTCAACAATAGTTCTATTTCTCCTTTCTGCAACACCATTTTGTTGAGGAGAGTACCTGCAAGTAATTTCCCTTTTTACACCTGCATTCCATAAATAATCACTGAACTCATTTGAGAAATACTCTCCCCCTCCATCTGACCTTAGTCTTTTCAACTTATGACCTGTAATTCTTTCTGCATATGCATGATAGTGTTTAAATGTATTAAACACTTCTGACTTATCTTTGATCACATAGATAGTGATCCACCTAGTAGCATCATCAACATAAATCACATAATACCTTGATCCATTTATACTGAAATCTTTTGATGGTCCCCACACATCTGTGTGTACCAACTCAAGCTTCTCTGAGTACATAAAACCATGCTTGGAATATGAATGTTTATGAGCCTTACCTAATTGACATGCCTCACATTTGTATGTCATATGTTGACCTGCAACATTAGGCAATCCAAGCACTGAACCATTGTTTACCATATCTTTAATACCTCTCTCATTGAAATGTCCAAGCCTCTTGTGCCAAAGATCTAACTCAGAGATCTTATGTCCTCCATATGTGAACATAGCATGACCAATGTTGCCTTGAATCTTCAATGTAAATAGTCTTCCTTCCTTTTTTCCTGAAACAATCTGTTTATACCCTTGGCTAGGGTCTTCCACATATACTCCATCATTAGTGAACCTTACTTCATATCCCTTTTCAACAATTTGACCTACACTTATCAAATTCTTAGGGATTGTAGGAACATACAGGACCTTACTCAATAAGGTGCTTCCATCCTTGGCCTTCACTGATCCAATTGACTTCACATTGTGTTTTGTGTTGTCACCTGTTTGAACAACATGATTAAAAACTTTACTTTCCAAATCAGTCATCAAAGATATGTTACCACTCAGGTGATTGCTACACCCTGAGTCAATGTAGAAGACTCTTTGATCTTCACTCTGCCTTTCACAAGTTGCATTCATTATCAATGTTGAATCTTCTTTTTGATCTGAAGCATAATTGTAGTAGGTGTTGTTGTATTGTTGACTTTGGAATCCTCTTCCTGCATTTCTTCCAAAGTAATTCCTTCCACCTCTACCTCTGTAATTACCTCTTTGATTTCTGCCACCTCTTCCTCTTGCATTATAATTTTGACTATATCCATTATTATTCTGAGTATTGTGCCAACAATCATTAGCTAAGTGATTTGTCTTACCACAAATCCAGCAAGCTTTGCCTCCATCTTTGTTATTCCTGCCTCTTCCTCTACCTTTGCCACCTCCTCTTCCTCTTAGGAAGTTGGCTTGAGTAGTTGTTCCTTCATCTTCACCTGCTTGTTGTTTTCCTTTGCTATTCTTCTTCTTATCCTTTGAGTACATTGCATGTCCTGTACTCTTGTCACCATCTCCTTTAACATCCTGCTCAAATGTTAGCATATGACCTAACAATTGATTTAAATCAGGAGTGAAATGGTCAAGTGATAGTTCTGTAGACAAAATAAATGGCTTCCATTTGTCATCACCTCTCAACCCTGTAAGAATTTGCCTTACCAATTTATCTTCCTCAATGTCTTCATCAACAGCTCCTAAAGCATCTGCAATATCTTTCATCCTTGTTACATAGTCTGAAATAGATTGAGAGGCCTTCTTCTTGAAGGTAGTAAACTCTGCCCATAAGGATGCCTTCCTTGACTTTGTAGTGTTCTGAAAATGCTCCTCCAAAGCATTCCATATGTCATTTGCACTTTCAAGACCTCTAATATGAGGTAACAAGTAATCATTGACTCCCATATAGATAATGCTCCTAGCTTGAGCATCTTTCTTCATCCAATTTTTAAGATCTGCTAACTCTTCCCTAGTTGGAACACTAGGATCTCTGAACTCTGGCTTCTCTTCTTCTCCTGTGATATAACCAATCAAATCTTTGCTCATAAGATGAGCTTCCATCCTCATTGACCATGCAGGATAGTTTTCCCTATCCAATTTCTCTATCTGTAGAGCATCTCCCATCTTGTATCCACCTGTATATAGAAATCTTCAAGCTTTACAAACAATGTATGTACCTTTACTTCGAATTAGGCTCCTTTTGCCTTTCTTGATGTCGAGTAGACTTCTCCTCAGCCTCTTGACTCCAAGCTTTCACTTCTTAGCTCTTCAAATGTTGAACTTCTTGAATCTGCAGCAGTCGGGACCTTCCTTTCCTTGATTTTGATGTCTCCTGCTCTGATACCACTGATGGAGAGTGTTAATCTCCAAAAGAACAACCTACTCTTGAATTTAGAACACCTCTATATCAAGAGTAAGTCAAAACCTTTACTAAATTATAGGTCCAAACTCCAAATTATCAAATCTGAGAAAATATGTGAAGAAGGTGAAACACAGAAAAGTCTGCTGCAGAATTTCTTCACATTGACTTATCAAATGAGTAAAGTTTTTGATGAAACTTTGTACTTATCTTTTCCTAGAGATTGCGCATCACCTCCAAGCTGAATCACTTGAAAAGCTTTAGTATAACTTGAGAAATTGTCTTCACAAGTTACCTATGTCTAAATCTGCACTTCTGAGAAGTCGATTTAGACACCCCTAACTTCTTAACTTTAGTTCTCACAATATCTAACCCGTTTTGCCAAATGCTTTTAGCCACGAGTAGATCACCTTCCAACTTAAAGATTAAGTGCTTGCTTGCACAAAACTTTAAACTATGGAGTGAGCACTGACCAAAAGATTAAACTCGAAATTTGCACCTGTTTCAGAGAACTGTAGACATTCAACACATATGAATGTTCCTACTCACAATTCTCCTAGCCTGTTTACAATTGGACTCTGAAATTCAGGTCACAGACTCATTAACTAACAACTTAGTTATCCTCAAAAGGATTTCACAAATGATCAAACACAGAAGGAGCAGACACGAAAAAATCGGGCGCAAAATTTCTTCATTAACTCAGAAATTTACAACTGAGTGATGAGAGCTAACTCAACTAACCTTTCACTATTTCTTGACTCCTAACTTCCTCAATCTTGACTTCTACAAATGCTCTCATACATGCCCCGACTTTTCTCAAAGTATTTATAGATAATTTGTACAAGTTTATTACTCAAACAAAGATCTGAGTCACCTATGACTATACTAATGTACATATGTGTACACTTCTCTTATCTTCTGAATATGTCTTTCTTCCAAGCTTCAATGGTTGATCCTTCCTTCACTCTTTAACCTTCCAAGTCTTCAATTGGTGATTGGTCTGCACCAACATAAGGTATAGTTATGATACATCTTTCCTAACAACAAAAGATTATGCCTACATTGTGAAAACAGAAGAAGATCCAACTACTTATGAAGAAGCCAAAGGTAAACAGAATTGGGAGAAGGCAATGCAAGAAGAGTATGATGCTCTACTTGAAAATGAAACTTGGGAACTAGTACCAAGACCAAAGAATCAGAAGGTCATTGGATGCAAGTGGGTATATAAAACAAAGAGGTTTGCAGATGGTAAGGTGTCTAGATATAAGGCTAGACTTGTGGTCAAAGGTTATGCCCAAACTTATGGGGTAGATTATGATGAAACCTTTAGTCCTGTTGCTAAGATGTCTACAATTAGGACATTGATTGCTATTGCTGCTTGCAAGGGATGGAAATTATCACAATTGGATGTGAAAAATGCATTTCTAAATGGTTACATTGCAGATGAAGTATATATGGAGCAACCAGAAGGATTCATGGAATCAATTGGATCAGATTATGTGTGTAAGCTCAAGAGAGCTTTATATGGGTTGAAGCAAGCTCCAAGAGCTTGGAATTACAGATTGGTCAAGTTCTTGAATGAATGTGGGTTTCAAGCATCAAAGGCAGATAGTAGCTTGCTAGTGAAGGCAAGTGAAAATGGATACATTTACATGTGCATTTATGTTGATGATATTATTGTTACAGGAACAGATGCTCAAGGAATCAATGAACTCAAAAGACAAATAGAGAAGGAGTTTAAGATAAGTGACTTGGGAAACTTATCTTATTTTCTAGGAATGCAGATTGTGTATACTCAACATGGAGTATATGTTTCACAAGAGAGATACTTGAAGAATCTTCTGGTCAAGTTTAACATGGAAGATTGCAAGACCTCAACTACACCATTGGAGGTAAATCATAAACTAAGCAGGTATGGAGGTGAAGAATTCAATGATATGAAGAAATATCAGAGTTTGGTAGGTAGTTTAATCTATGCTACCTTGACAAGGCCAGATCTATCATATGCAGTAGGTGTGTTGTCACAATTTATGCATTGTCCAAAGAAGAATCATTGGATTGCAACCCAAAGGGTACTCAGATATATCAAGGGAACTCTAAGTGAAGGTTTGTACTATGGTTTCACTTCTGACACAAGAATTAAAGTGTTTAGTGATGCAGATTGGGCAGGTGACTCAGATGATAGAAGGTCTACTCATGGGTATCTCTGTTATGTTGGAGATAAGCTAGTTTCTTGGTGTTCAAAGAAGCAACATACAGTTGCTTTATCATCTACAGAAGCTGAGTATAAGGGAATGGTAGAAGCTGCAAAGGAAGTGATATGGTTGAAGAGCTTGATGAAAAGTTTTGAGACTGATCATAGTACTCCAATAATTTTTGGAGACAATATGAGTTCTTTGTATTTGGCAGCTAACCCTGTTTTTCATGCTAGGACTAAGCATATAGAGATTCAGTATCATTTCTTGA
>CM035426.1:176030374-176032874 GCA_020310875.1 Ceratopteris richardii
GAACTGACCAAAACATTAACATCAAATTTTGCACCTGTTGCAACTTCACTTCTTCACATTTACACATGTAAATCTCTCAACCTGATCACAATTAGGCTCTGGAAACTTGTACAGTGGTCAATTAACTACTGTCGTAGACTTGTACAAAAGTGTTTCACAAAAGACTAAACATAGAAGGAGTGCTAAGCAAAAGATCAGGTGCAATTTTTCTTCTTCTTTGAAAAGTTTTACATCTGAGTGATGAGAGAGATCTTCCTCATTTCTAAAATGTCTTATGACTCTTAGAACTTCTAATTCGTCTCTTCACTTTCTCTCTCATACATATCCCGACATTCTTCTTGTATATATAGGTGCATACGTACAAGTTCATGATCAAAACTAAATGTATATGTGTGCTAATTATAAGTTCAATGTATATATGTATACAAGTCTTCATTTCCTGAACGTGCACTATCTTCAAGCTTTATAGACTAATCTTTTCTTCAATCTTTGATTTCAATCCTTCATCCAAAACATCAATTGGCGGTTGAGTTGCACCAATAGCTCCCCATTAATCATCAATTGAGGTTTTCTCTATCTTCTTTATACCTGCCATGTCTTTGAACCTTTGTAGCTTTGGTCCATCCAAGCTTTTGGTTAGCATATCTGCAATTTGATCTTTTGTTGAAGTATGTATGCCTTCAATCTCTTTATCAATCACCTTCTCTCTTAATAAGTGATACTGAATCTCAATGTGTTTAGTTGTGGCATGGAAAACATGATTAGCAGCTAGATACAATGAGCTCATGTTATCTCCATGAATAGTGGGTGTACTCTGAATGATGTCAAAACTCTTCATGAGAGTCTTTAACCATATGACTTCCTTTGCAGCTTCAACCATACCTTTATACTCTGCCTTTGTAGATGATAGAGCAATTGTATGTTGCTTCTTAGAACACCAAGAGATTAACTTATCTCCCACATAACACAAGTATCCATATGTTGATCTCCTATCACCAGGATTACCCGCCCAATCTGTATCACTATATATCTTGATGTTTGTATCTGATGTAAAACCATAATACAAACCTTCCTTGAGTATACCCTTAATGTACCTCAATACTCTTTGTCCTGCAACCCAATGTTCTTTCCTAGGACAATGCATGAATTGAGACAATACTCCAACTGCATATGTCAAATCAGACCTAGTTAATGTAGCATAGATTAGACTACCAACTAGACTTTGATACAACTTCATATCCTTGAATTCTTCTCCTCCATATCTGCTCAATTTGTGATTCACCTCCATTGGAGTAGGTGCTACCTTGCAATCATCCATTTTAAACTTGATCAACAAGTTCTTCAAATACCTTTCTTGAGTCACATACACTCCATGTTGTGTATATGAGATCTACATGCCCAAGAAATAAGATAAGTCTCCCAAGTCACTAATCTTGAACTCTTTCTCCATTTGTTTTCTAATACTTTGTATGCCCTTCTCATTTGTACCTATAAGAATTATGTCATCAACATATGTGCACATGTAAATGAACCCATCATCACTTGCTTTGACAAGCAAGCTACTACCTGCTTTAGATGCTTGAAAACCAAGTTCCTTCAAGAACTTTACAAGTCTATAATTCCATGCCCTTGGGGCCTGCTTCAAGCCATACAAAGCTCTCTTGAGGTTACATAAATAATCTAGAAACCTTCTATCTTTGAACCCTTGTGGTTGTTCCATGAAAACATCATATGAAATATAACCATTTAGAAAAGCATTTTTCACATCTAATTGACATAGTCTCCAACCTTTACATGAAGCAATGGCTATGAGTGTCCTGATAGTTGTCATCTTTGCCACAGGACTATAGGTCTCATCATAATCTATACCATATGTCTGAGCATACCCTTTCACAACAAGTCTTGCTTTATACATAGACACACTTCCATCTCCATACCTCTTTGTCTTGTAGATCCATTTGCATCCAATGATCTTCTGACTATTTGGTTTAGGAACCAAATCCCAAGTCTCATTCTCCATCAATGCATCATACTCTTCCTGCATAGCTTTCTCCCAATTTTCCTTACCTTTTGCCTCTTCATATGTAGAAGGGTCTTCATCTACTTTCACCATGTAAGCATAGTCTTTAGTAGTCAAAAAGAAGTATCATAGCTATACCTTGTAGGTTGCCATTTGTGTCTTGATGACCTTCTGAGTTCTCCACTTCTTGAAGTTTTTGGTTCATCATAGTCTGAATCAAATCTTGGCACTTCTTCAAATTCAACTTGTACTTCATTGTTCTCTTCTTCATCAAATATCTGAACCTTTGATTTACCTTTCTTTTGATGCACAATTTCTTCATCACTTGCATGACTATTGATTGTACCTGCAAACCAAGTACCTTGCTCATCAAATGTAACATCCTTTGATACAAGGAATTGCTTTGTGGATGGAATCCACAACCTATAACCCATCTGCTTGTCATCATATCCAATAAACACATACTTTTCAACTTTAGGT
>CM035426.1:176055374-176147874 GCA_020310875.1 Ceratopteris richardii
TTGGATATGATGACAAGCAGATGGGTTATAGGTTGTGGATTCCATCCACAAAGCAATTCCTTGTATCAAAGGATGTTACATTTGATGAGCAAGGTACTTGGTTTGCAGGTACAATCAATAGTCATGCAAGTGATGAAGAAATTGTGCATCAAAAGAAAGGTAAATCAAAGGTTCAGATATTTGATGAAGAAGAGAACAATGAAGTACAAGTTGAATTTGAAGAAGTGCCAAGATTTGATTCAGACTATGATGAACCAAAAACTTCAAGAAGTGGAGAACTCAGAAGGTCATCAAGACACAAATGGCAACCTACAAGGTATAGCTATGATACTTCTTTTTGACTACTAAAGACTATGCTTACATGGTGAAAGTAGATGAAGACCCTTCTACATATGAAGAGGCAAAAGGTAAGGAAAATTGGGAGAAAGCTATGCAGGAAGAGTATGATGCATTGATGGAGAATGAGACTTGGGATTTGGTTCCTAAACCAAATAGTCAGAAGATCATTGGATGCAAATGGATCTACAAGACAAAGAGGTATGGAGATGGAAGTGTGTCTATGTATAAAGCAAGACTTGTTGTGAAAGGGTATGCTCAGACATATGGTATAGATTATGATGAGACCTATAGTCCTGTGGCAAAGATGACAACTATCAGGACACTCATAGCCATTGCTTCATGTAAAGGTTGGAGACTATGTCAATTAGATGTGAAAAATGCTTTTCTAAATGGTTATATTTCATATGATGTTTTCATGGAACAACCACAAGGGTTCAAAGATAGAAGGTTTCTAGATTATTTATGTAACCTCAAGAGAGCTTTGTATGGCTTGAAGCAGGCCCCAAGGGCATGGAATTATAGACTTGTAAAGTTCTTGAAGGAACTTGGTTTTCAAGCATCTAAAGCAGGTAGTAGCTTGCTTGTCAAAGCAAGTGATGATGGGTTCATTTACATGTGCACATATGTTGATGACATAATTCTTATAGGTACAAATGAGAAGGGCATACAAAGTATTAGAAAACAAATGGAGAAAGAGTTCAAGATTAGTGACTTGGGAGACTTATCTTATTTCTTGGGCATGTAGATCTCATATACACAACATGGAGTGTATGTGACTCAAGAAAGGTATTTGAAGAACTTGTTGATCAAGTTTAAAATGGATGATTGCAAGGTAGCACCTACTCCAATGGAGGTGAATCACAAATTGAGCAGATATGGAGGAGAAGAATTCAAGGATATGAAGTTGTATCAAAGTCTAGTTGGTAGTCTAATCTATGCTACATTAACTAGGTCTGATTTGACATATGCAGTTGGAGTATTGTCTCAATTCATGCATTGTCCTAGGAAAGAACATTGGGTTGCAGGACAAAGAGTATTGAGGTACATTAAGGGTATACTCAAGGAAGGTTTGTATTATGGTTTTACATCAGATACAAACATCAAGATATATAGTGATACAGATTGGGCGGGTAATCCTGGTGATAGGAGATCAACATATGGATACTTGTGTTATGTGGGAGATAAGTTAATCTCTTGGTGTTCTAAGAAGCAACATACAATTGCTCTATCATCTACAAAGGCAGAGTATAAAGGTATGGTTGAAGCTGCAAAGGAAGTCATATGGTTAAAGACTCTCATGAAGAGTTTTGACATCATTCAGAGTACACCCACTATTCATGGAGATAACATGAGCTCATTGTATCTAGCTGCTAATCATGTTTTCCATGCCACAACTAAACACATTGAGATTCAGTATCACTTATTAAGAGAGAAGGTGATTGATAAAGAGATTGAAGGCATACATACTTCAACAAAAGATCAAATTGCAGATATGCTAACCAAAAGCTTGGATGGACCAAAGCTACAAAGGTTCAAAGACATGGCAGGTATAAAGAAGATAGAGAAAACCTCAATTGATGATTAATGGGGAGCTATTGGTGCAACTCAACCGCCAATTGATGTTTTGGATGAAGGATTGAAATCAAAGATTGAAGAAAAGATTAGTCTATAAAGCTTGAAGATAGTGCACGTTCAGGAAATGAAGACTTGTATACATATATACATTGAACTTATAATTAGCACACATATACATTTAGTTTTGATCATGAACTTGTACATATGCACCTATATATACAAGAAGAATGTCGGGATATGTATGAGAGAGAAAGTGAAGAGACGAATTAGAAGTTCTAAGAGTCATAAGACATTTTAGAAATGAGGAAGATCTCTCTCATCACTCAGATGTAAAACTTTTCAAAGAAGAAGAAAAATTGCACCTGATCTTTTGCTTAGCACTCCTTCTATGTTTAGTCTTTTGTGAAACACTTTTGTACAAGTCTACGACAGTAGTTAATTGACCACTGTACAAGTTTCCAGAGCCTAATTGTGATCAGGTTGAGAGATTTACATGTGTAAATGTGAAGAAGTGAAGTTGCAACAGGTGCAAAATTTGATGTTAATGTTTTGGTCAGTTCTCCTTCCACAGTGTAAAGTTTTGAGCAAGCAAGCACTCATTATTTAAGTTGGAAGGTAAGTTTCCTATGGCTAAAAGCATTTGAATAAATGGGTTGTAATTTGGGAGGACTATGTGTTAAAGTTACAAGTATCAAAGTCGACTGTAGAGAAGTATAGTTTTAGACATAGGTGAACTGTTTAGATCATTTCTCAAGATCTACTGAGTCTTTTGAGATGATTTACCTTGGAGAAGGTGCACAAACATTAGGCAGCACTTTTTACAAAGTTTCATCAGAAACTTTACACATTTGATCAGTCAATTAAAGATTTATGTGTAGTAGACTTTTCTGAGAAATGACTCTCTTCACAGTTAGTTCAAAATCTTGGTAATTTGGTATTGATCCTCCAAATTGGTAAAGGTTTTGAGCTATTCTTGATATAGAGGTGCTCTAACATCAAGTATAACTTGTTCTTTAAAAGATTAACACTCTCCATCAACATGGGTATATCCATTGAAGGCAAAGTCCGAAGTGTTCATGTGCTTCAAATAGTTTTTGGTTTTGGCTGAAAATCTATCAGCATGTAAATTGGGCATCCTCCATTCTGATCAAGGGGGGAATATATGTCTTCTGATTTTAATGCATTTCTGGCTGAACGTGGGATAAAACACTAGTGTACAGTGTCGTATACACCTCAATAGAATGGAGTTGCTTAATGAAAGAACAAGTCACTCATGGAGATGGCAAGGTGTATGGTCAAGAGTCATGCTTTACCACATAGTTTCTGGCTTCAAGCTGTCATGTGTGCAACATATGTACTTAACAAGTGTCCCACTAAAGTGTTGTAGTCTATCACTCCATATGAGGCTTGGCATGATTGCAAGCCATCTGTTGCTCATCTGCGTTTTTTTTGTTGTTTGGCATATGCATTAGTGCCTGAACAACATCATAGAAAATTGGATGATAAAGCAGTAAAATGTATTTTTGTTGGGTACAATTTTGAAAGTAAAGGCTATCATCTGTATCATCCACAAATTAAACACATTCTGGTTAGCCGTGATGTTGTTTTTGTGGAAGATGCTATTCAGCCATTGCTTTCATGTACTAGGGAGACATCTGTTAGCTCCAAAGACATGTATGATACTTTGCTGCCTCTTTTTACAGGTGGACAGTCCAGTGTTGGTCCTAATGAGGCAACTTCTCAACCTTTGCAGGTTTCATGTGATGATGTAGATCATTCCATTTCTGATGCAAATTTACATGATGCACTTGTTGATGAGAGAGCTGATATTGAGCAGGCAAAAACTATGCCAAAATGGCTGGTGTAGACTTTGCGTGATAGCAAATCTCTATCATATCGTACTCGTTCAGGCTCTCATAGTGCCTCTTTTGCATCAGATTGCTATGCTATGGCTGCATCTAGTCTCTGTGGTGAGACTGAGCCTGTTTCATTTGATGAAGCACAAAATTCAAAAAATTGGGTGGCTTTTATGCAATCTGAATATGATGTTGTAATGAAGAATGGTACTTGGTCTTTATGTGACTTGCCTCTTGGCAAGAAGGCCATTGGTAGTAAGTGATTATACAAGCTAAAGCGTAAACCTGATGGTACAGTTGACAGGTATAAGGCTAGGCTTGTTGCAAAGGGTTATGTGCAGGAAAGAGGCATTGATTTTGATGAAACCTTTGCTCCTACTTTTGCCGAATGACTACTGTTCATAGCATTTGTGCACTTGCAGCTCATCATGGTTGGAATGTACATCAATTGGACATTAAAACATCATTTCTGAATGGTGACTTGCATGAAGAAGTGTATGTTTTTCAGCCCCATGGCCTTGTGCAGAAAGGGCATGAAAACCAGGTGTGTAAGTTAAAGAAGGCATTATATGGTTTAAAGCAAGCACCACGTGCTTGGTATGAAAAGATACATGCCTATCTGATTGCACATGGTTTTGAGAACAGTCCAACTGAAAGCACCTTATATGTCAAGCATGCTAATGATGTACTTGATGGAGAGTGTTAATCTCCAAAAGAATAAGCTATCCTTGATGTTAGAACACTTCTATATCAAGAATAACTCAAAACCTTTACCAATTTGGAGGATCAATACCAGATTATCAAAATCTTGAACTAATTATGAAGAGATTAACTACTCACGAAGTCTGCTGCACATAACTCATTCATTGACTGATCAAATGTGTAAAGTTTTATGCCCACCTTCTCCAAGTTAAATCATTTCAAAAGATTCAGTATATCTTGAGAAATGATTCAAACAATTCACCTATGTCTAAATATGTTCTCCAGTATAGTCGATTTTGACACTTGCAACTTCTAAAGCATGGTTCTCCCAAAGTATAACTCGTTTAATCAAATGCTTTTAGCCATAGGTAGATTACCTTCCAAATTAAAGAATGAGTTCATTGCTCAAAACTTTACACTGTGGAAGGAGAACTGATCAAAACATTAATATCAAATTTTGCACCTGTTGCAACTTCACTTCTTCACATTTACACATGTAAATGTTCCTACTCTCAATTCTCTCAGCTTGATCACAATTAGGATATGAAAACTTGTACATAGGTCAGTCAACTATAGACTTAGACTCGTACAAAGGCATTTCACAAAAGATTAAACACAGAAGGAGTAGTCAACAAAAGATCGGGCGTAATTTTTCTTCTTCTCTGGAAAATGTTACATCTGAGTGATGAGAGAGATCTACTACTCTTCTAAAGTGTCTAATGAGTCTTCTAACTTCTAATTCTTCATATTTCATACTCTCCTCACTTGCCCCTAACTTTTTACTTGTATATATAGGCATATATGTACAAGCTCGTGACCATACAAAAAGTATATGTGAGCTAACTAGAAGTTAATGTACATATGTATACAAGTCTTCATTTCTTGAACATACTATATCTTCAATCTTCAATTGTTGATCTTTTCTTCATCCTTTGACTTCAAGACTTTATCTAAAACATCAATTGGTGATTGACTTGCACCAACAGCTCCCCCTCAATCATCAATTGAGGTTTTCTCTATCTTCTTTATACCTGCCATGTCTTTGAATCTCTGTATATGAGATCTCCATGCCCAAGAAATATGACAAGTCTCCCAAGTCACTAATCTTGAACTCTTTCTCCATTTGCTTCTTGAGGCTTTGAATTCCCTTCTCACCTCTACCTGTAAGAATTATGTCATCAACATATATGCACATGTAAATAAACCCATCATCACTTGCTTTGACAAGCAAGCTACTATCTGCTTTAGATACTTGGAAACCAAGTTCCTTCAAAAACTTCACAAGTCTATAACTCCATGCCCTTGGGACCTTCTTCAAACCATACAAAGCCCTACTTCAAACCATACAAATCTCTCTTGAGCTTACATACATATTCTAAATACTTTTACCTTTGAATCCTTGTGGTTGCTCCATGAAAACATCATCTAAAATATAACCATTAAGAAAAGCATTCTACATAATCTCCAACCTTTACATGCAGCAATTGCTATGAGTTTCTTGATGGTTGTCATCTTTACCACAAGACTATAGGTCTCATCATAATCTATACCATATGTCTGAGCATACCCTTTCACAGCAAGTCTAGCTTTATACCTAGACACACTTCCATCTGCATAACTCTTTGTCTTGTAGACCCATTTGCATCCAATGATCTTCTGACTATTTGGTTTAGGAACCAAATCCCATGTCTCATTCTCCAACAATGCATCATACTCTTCCTGCATAGATTTCTCCAACTTTTCCTTACCTTTTGCCTCTTCATATGTAGAAGCGTCTTCATCTGCAATCACCATGTAAGCATAGTCTTTAGTAGTAAAAAAAGAAGTATCATAGCTATACCTTGTAGGTTGCCATTTGTGTCTTGATGACCTTCTGAGTTCTCCACTTCTTGAAGTTTCTGGTTCATCACATTCTAGATCAAACCTTGGCACCTCTTCAACTTCAACTTGTACTTCATTGTTCTCTTCTTCATCAAATATTTGAACCTTTGATTTACCTTTCTTCTGATTCAAAACTTCTTCATCACTTGCATGATTATTGATTGTACCTGCATACCAAGTACCTTGCTCATCAAATGTAACATCCTTTGATACAAGGAATTACTTTGTGGATGGACTCCACAACCTATAACCCATCTGTTTATCATCATATCCAATGAACACATATTTTTCAACTTTAGGTTCCAATTTATGCCTCAGCTGAGATGGCACATATGCATAAGCCAAACATCCAAACACTTTGCAATGATCTAAGGTACGTCTCTTACCCCACCAAGCTTCATATGGTGTCATACCCTACAAAGCTTTACATGGTAACCTATTAACCAAATATGTAGCTGTATTTACAGCCTCAGCCCACAAATAATTTGGACATTTTTTCTCCTTCATCATTGATCTTGCAAACTCAAAAAGAGTTCTATTTCTCCTTTCTACTACATGATTTTGTTGAGGAGAGTACCTGCAAGTAACTTCCCTTTTTATACCTTAATTCCATAAGTAATAACTGAACTCATTAGAGAAATACTCTCCCCCTCCATCTGACCTTAGTCTCTTCAACTTTTGACCTTTGATTCTTTCTGCATACACATGAATAATGTTTAAATGTATTGAATACCTCTGATTTATCTTTGATCACATATATAGCGATCCATCTGGTAGCATCATCAACATAAATCACATAATATCTTGAACCATTAATACTGAAATCCTTTGATGGTCCCCACACATCTGTGTGTACCAATTCAAGCTTCTTTGAATACATAAATCCATGCTTATTGTATGATTGTTTATGAGCCTTACCTAATTGACATGCCACACATATGTATGTCATATGTTGAACTGCAACATTAGGCAATCCAAGCACTGATCCATTGTTAACCATATCCTTAATACCTCTTTCATTGAAATGTCCAAGCCTTTATGCCAAAGATCTAACTCAGAGATCTTATGTCCTCCATAAGTGAACAAGACATGACCAACATTACCTTGAATCTTCAATGTGAAGAGCCTTCCTTCTTTCTTCCCGGAAACAATTTGTTTACACCCATTGCTAGGGTCTTCCGCAAAAACTCCATCATTAGTGAACCTTACTTCATAACCTTTTTCAACAATTTGTCCTACACTTATCAGATTCTTTGGAATTGGAACATACAAGACTTTACTCAGAAGAGTACTTCCATCCTTGGCCTTCACTGATCCAATTGACTTCACATTATGCTTTGTATTATCACCTATTTGAACTACATGATTAGTTACCTTATTCTCCAAATCAGTCATCAAAGATATGTTACCACTCAGGTGATTATTGCACCCTGAGTCAATGTAGAAGACTCTCTGTTCTTCACTTTGCCTTTCACAAGTTGCATTCATGATTAAGGTTGAATCCTCCTTCTGATCTGAAGCATAATTGTCTTTGGAATCATCTACCTACATTTCTTCCAAACTAACCTCTACTACCTCTACCTGTGAAATTACCTCTTTGGTTTCTACCACCTCTTCCTCTTGAATTAACGTTCTGACTACATCCTCCATTATTCTTATTATTATGACAACAATCCTGAGCTAAATGATTTTTCTTACCACAAATCCAGTAAGCTTTGGCTCCATCTTTATTGATTCTGCCTCTTCCTCTACCTTTGCCACCTCCTCATCCTCTTAGGAAGTTGGCTTGGCTAGTTGTACCTTCTTCTTCATTTAATTGTTGCTTGCCTTAGGTATTCTTCTTCTTATCCTTTGAATACATTGCTTAACCTGCACTCTTATCACCATCACCTTTGACATCTTGCTCAAAATTTAGCATGTGTCCTAGCAACTAATTTTAATCAGGAGTGAAATGATCTAGTGACAATTCAGTAGACAAAATGAATGGCTTCCATTTCTCATCTCCTCTCAAACCTGTGAGGATTTTCCTTACCAATTTATCTTCTTCAATATCTTCATCAACTACTCCTTATGCATCTGCAATGTCCTTCATCCTTGTTACATAATCAAAAATGGATTGAGAAGCCTTCTTCTTGAATGTAGTGAACTCTACCCATAAGGATGCCTTTCTTGACTTTGTAGTGTTTTGGAAATGCTCCTCCAAAGCATTCCATATATCACTTGCTTTTTCAAGACCTCTAATATGAGGTAGCAAGTAGTCATTGACTCCCGTGTAGATAATGCTCCTTGCTTCAGCATCCTTCTTCATCCAAGTCTTCAAATCTGAAAGTTCATCCCTAGGTGGAACACTAGGATCTCTGAATTGTGGTTTTTCTTCTTCACATGTGATGTAACCTATCAAGTCTTTGCTCATGGGATGAGCTTCCATCTTCATTGACCAAGTTGGATAATTTTCTCTATCCAATTTCTCTATCTGAAGAGAATCTCCCATCCTTTCTTCACCTGTGTATTAAATTCTTCAAGTTTTATGAGGAATAAGTGTAATAGAGAACAGCATCAAATGCATCTCCAGCATCATGAAGACTCAGTCATAAACATGTCTCCATAGGAGTGGCAATAGGTTTATAGTCTTCAAGGCCAAAACACTGCAATAATGTGTCAATATATTTTGTTTGACACAAAGCCATTCCACCATCAACATGCATAAACTGAATGCCCAAATAATGATGCAAATGCCCCAAATCAGACATCTCAAATGAGGCATGTGAATCAGCCTTGAAATCAGCAATATGCTTCTCATGAGGACTAGTGAGCAGCATGTCATCAACATACACCACGATAAGCGGAAGTAATGTTGGTGCAAGTCAATCACCAATTGATGTTTTGGATAAAGACTTGAAGTCAAAGGATGAAGAAGAGATCAACAGTTGAAGATTGAAGATAGAGTATGTTTACGAAATGAAGACTTGTATACATATGTACATTAATTTCTAGTTAGCTCACATATACCTTTTGTATGGTCATGAGCTTGTACACATATGCCTATATATACAAGTAAAAAGTTGGGGGCAAGTGAGGAGAGTATGAGATATGAAGAATTAGAAATTAGAAGAGTCATTAGACACTTTATAAGTGTAGTAGATCTCTCTCATCACTCAGATGTAAAATTTTTCAGAGAAGAAGAAAAATTATGCCCGATCTATTGCTGAGTACTCCTTCTGTGTTTAATCTTTTGTGAAATGCTTTTGTACAAGTCTAAGTCTATAGTTGATGACCTCTGTACAAGTTTTCAGATCCTAATTTTGATCAGGCTGAGAGAATTGAGAGTAGGAACATTTACATGTGTAAATGTGAAGAAGTGAAGTTGCAATAGGTGCAAAATTTGATGTTAATATTTTGATTAGTTCTCCTTCCACAATAAATTTTTGAGCAATTAAGCACTCATTCTTTAAGTTGGAAGGTAAGCTACCTATGGATAAAAGCATTTGATTAAACAGGTTATACTTTGGGAGAACCATGCTTTAGAAGTTGCACGTGTCAAAATCAACTATACTAGAGAACACTTTCAGACATAGGTGAACTGTTTGAATCATTTCTCAAGATATATTGAATATTTTAAAATGATTTAACTTGGAGAAGGTGTGCAATATATAAACAACACCTTGTGCAAGGTTTTATCAAAAACTTTACACATTTTATTAGTCAATGAGTGAGTTATGTGCAGTAGACTTCCTGAGTAGTTACTCTCTTCACAATTAGTTCAAGATTTTGATAATCTGGTATTGATCCTCCAAATTGGTAAGGGTTTTGAGTTATTCTTGATATAGAAGTGTTCTAAAATCAAGGATAGCTTGTTCTTTTTGGAGATTAACACTCTCCATCAATGGTATCAGAGTAGGAATCATCAAAATAGAGGAAAGGAGGACCCCGACGGTTGCAGTCATACAGAAATCAACCTTTGAAGGATCAAAAGGTGAAAGTTTGAAGTGAAAGCTTGAGAAGGAGGCCTGAAGCTATCAAGCAGATCAAAAGGAACCTCATTGGGAGCTGATGCTTGATTTACTTATGCATTACTTGGCCAGATATTCAGTTTGTTGTCTCATAGATGAGCAGGTGTATGCATTGCACAGGAGTCAAGCATTGGCAGGCGGTTAAGCGCATCTTTCGCTACTTGGGTGGTACTCGGCTACTTGGGTTGTTTTATCCCAAGGGGGAATCACCACCGCCAAATTTGCATGCTTTTTTTTACTTTGATTGGGCTGGTTGCTATGACACTCATGTGTCCACTAGTGGCTTTTGCTTCATGCTTGGTAGCTCATGTATATCTTGGTTGAGCAAGAAGCATCCTATTGTGGCCACTTCTAGTTGTGAGGCTGAGTATAGGGAAGCGTTTCACAGTGATTGTTGAGTGTGTGGCTCAGATGCCTTATGGCTGATTTGGGTGTTGGTCAGTCTTCTGCCACCACCATCTTCACTGACAGTCAGAGTGCATTGGCAGTTGTGAGGAACCCTATGTTCCATGCTCGCACTAAGCACATTGAGGTGCATTATCATTATGCCAGGGAGAGGTTCTCTGTTGGGGAGATCAGCTTGGCATATGTGCCCACGCAGGAGAACATTGCAGACCTTTTCACAAAGGCTCTGCCTAGGGAGAAGTTTGAAGCTTTTCGCAAAGCTTTGGGCTTACTTCCTTTTGTGGAGTGATTTCCACATAGCTTGGCACTTTCTTATACATGAGTGCCAACTCCTTGTTCACCGCATCACTCCTAGGAGGGATTTGTTGATATATTTAGGTAGTGATGTGTGTGAACACACTAGGACCGCCGGGGCACTTTATTCCCTCTTTAGGAGGTTTTTTCCCCCGGCTTGTATATACGCCTATTGCCCTAACAGGCTACTTAACTTTGTACATTCTAATGGTAATAATAAAAAGTGATTATTTCCAACACTTGCTAGGAAGAGGTAAAAATGTCAGATGTCGCAAATAGAGACTCTAGAAAGCCATATGGATGTCAGAAACACTTAGAAGAAGGCTTAAAAGTGGGTTGGTGACCTGCCAAAAATGATAGCTCTATGCAACTGGCCCTTGTGTGAGGCCAGCAATCATGTCATTTTGAAGCGTGGAGAAGTTAATGATTGAAATCGACTAGGCCAATCATCTTGGCCTCCTAAAGTCTACATAAGTAGTCGTGGAGATCTCATTTGGCTATCATACTATCTCATAGATCACTCTCATCTCATGTATCACTCATATGATCTTATGGACCACATTTGTCATATCTACAACCTGTTACTCTGTTGAAGAAGAGTTCTGGTACTTTGTGATAGTACTCATTCTCTGATCCTATATTTTCTTTTAGGTGGTGTATTCGGTGTGAGCATATTACTCATGCTACATTGATGTGTGTGTTCAGAAAGTGTTTTACCTATGTTTTATGAGTGTAGTGTTGTTTCTTGAGGGGTCATTGACCTACTCTATAATATTCATTTAGCTATATTGCATCGGTCATCATTTTTCTTCATCATTATTTGAGTTACTGTTATTTGAAGTTATGTAGAGCCTATGAGTTGTGACTGTCATTACACCCTTAGAATTGATCACACTATTGATTGATATTGTTGTGCTTTCAATGAAGGGAAGCCCTGCTATTAAAGAGGATTGAGTAGGTAACCTTAGGGATAGCCAATAGTAGTAAGAAACTAGTGTGAGATCACTTGAGCCGTGAATTTGTCATATGTTGGTATACTCTTTAGTCTTTTGTGATGTTATTGGAACCATTTTGAGTCACTAAGACCTTGTGATATCTTTATTCTTATTTTTATTTTTTGTAATTGAGAGGTGTCTTTCACAAGCATCTTATAGGGTGCATTTCCCTAAGGAAGAACCCCCTTGAGTAGAAGAGTCCTTAGACATTGCTTCTACACCATGTGACCTTTTATTCTTGCCAAAAAAATTGAGGCCACCAATATCTCTACATCAACTTCTAAGTTCATGTCTATTGTAACATCCATTGCGTGTTCTATTGTTTGCAAAGAAAAGAAAATTGTGTGAAAAATTATCTAGACATTTAAGCTTTCTCCATTCCTTGATCTATTTGCATGCTTCCATTGTGGTGATGTAGATTGGAGACATCCCATATCTTCCATTGTTGATGTGAGCCAGGTTGCATTTATTCGATTGACTAATAAAAAAATAACCAATATGTTTTGTTTTATTTGGGGATTTCTCAATAAACATGAATAAAAAATTGGGTATGCATACATTTTTTATCCAAAGCCATTTTGATCAAAGTGCTTTCCATAAAAAAGTTTTTCAATCAAAGCATTTCAATCGAAAAGCTATTTCTAAGCAGAAACATATATATTTTTTCATTCGATTGAAAAGCTTATTCGACACATGCTTTTTGACAAGTTCTTAGAGCTCTACTACTACCATACCACTTTTAGAGCCCTTTCCTCATCATATCATTCAGGTATGCTCTATTTTTCATTTATTTTCTATTTTATTGTTATGTTCATTGTGTGTCACACAATCTTATGATTCACATATGCATGTCTTACATATTTATGATTTGTATTTATGTGATTGGTTCCCTACATCGATTCTTACTCTCACAGTAGTATATGATTGAGTAGTAGATATATTAAGATTGTTTGAATCACCATCTCAATTCCTACTCTCTCAATAGAATAGGGATTATATAGGGACTATTGTGATTTTTTGATTCTTTGACTCTTACTCTCACAATAGTCACTTAGATTCCTATGAGCATAATTACAATGTAGGTCAAAAGGTGTATAGAAACTATTGTGATTGTGTGATTCATTGACTCTTACTATCACAATAGTTATATACACTCATGTAACAACAATCATACATAGTATAGTGAGTGTATATGAACTATTATGAATGTCTGATTCTTTGACTCTTACATTCTTAATAGTTACATAGAGTCACTTCAAGATGATAATTATACTTTCTATCTAATTATAAATCTACTTATCTATCTATCTATCCATATTTCTAAGCATGAAATTATCACTACAAGGAATACGGGCACATAGCAACGGTTAAGGCGACACAATTTCATTGCTAAAAAATTACAAAATGTGTTGCAATGAGCGTCGCACGCGAACCATCGATTAAACGATGAGCCAAACGATGTTTTTTTCGATGTATGGCGTGACGGGGTGTGCGACGCTTGCATAGAGCGTTGCTAACACGACGGTTTTAAAAAGCATCGCATAAGCGATGCTTTTTGCATCACATAAGCGATGCAAAAAAATGTCGCTTATGCGACACCAATTCTAGTGGTTTTTACGACGCCTTTCCATCGCTTACAGGACGGTCTGTTGACGAAAAAAAATTAAAACATTGGAGGCTCTTCGATCGAAATTTTCACGCATCTGATCAAAGAGCTCTCCAACATTTGCAATTGCGCTGCGCTTATGAGCTGAAACAAGTATATGCAGAATTGTTGTTTTGCCTAAGCTCTATCTTATTGTCTCTCTCTGTCTCTATTTCTCTCTTTCTCTCTTTCTACGTCTTTCTCTCTTTCTACGTCTTTCTCTCTTTGAATTGTCTCTCTCTCTCTCTCTCTCTCTTTCTCGCTTTTTTCTCTCTTTATTGCAGGTTATTCAAGAAGCTAACCAAGCAAAAAGTATGGCTAACTATTGTAAGTACAATTTATACTCTTTGTATATCATTTGAATTTTGTTATTTTCATTAGATAGCATACTCACACTTATTGATATGCACATATACACTTATACATGATGAAGATGCACGTTCACACATATACACATGCACATACACACATATATATACACACAGATACATGTGCACATACACTTAGACATACACACACATACACATGCATATGCACAAACATTTCTACAACCACATAAAAAGACTTACATGCATGCATTATTGCATATATATACACACATACACACATTAACATATACGTAAATACATGTATATGCACATCCACATGCATGCACATGGATGCAAATGGAAATGCATCCACATACACATGCATGTTTCATACATATACACATGCATATACATACATTATACACATATATACACATATATATATGCACATACGTACACACACATATACACATGCACATACATACATATACACATATGCATGCACATACACACATATACACATAGAGTTACACATATACATGCACATACATATACACACACATACACATGCACATGCACATACTCATATGCACACATATACCCTACACATGCACATGCACATACATACATATACACACACATACACATGCACATACATACATATACCCCACATACATATACACTTACGTACACACATATGAATGAATTATATAATTAAAGTATTAAAACACATGCTTAATATAAACAATAATAACAATCAATAGAACAAAACGCTTCATTACTTAATACCATACACACAATTCAAAAACATAACTGAAATGAATATATATATATATATATATATATATATATATATATATATATATATATATATATATATATATATATATATATGTATGTATATATATATATCAATGTAAATACATATAATCCAATGTCATAATCAACTAGAATCCTAATCATCATCATCATGATCGTCATCATCATCAGCAGCATCCTGATCATCTTGATCATCCTCATCCTCATCATCATGATCACCCTGTGACGATCGAGATCGTCCCTCCTGTGTCTGTCTCTCCACCCCATCCATATCTTCCTCTCCATAATACTCTTGTATTACATATAACAAACGTAAATAAGTAAAACAATTAAACCATTCATAAAAATAAAATAATTATATAAAATTTAATAATACTCACAAAGGCATCCGGATGATCTCGCATATACTCGATCAAACGCCGATATCCAAAATATGTAGCGTACTCGATCTCAGGTTTTGTAGGATATCGGCCATAATCCTTTCGCTACATTGAAACAAATAAAAAAGATTAGTTGCTTGCATTTTAACTAAAATAAAAAATATACTCACAATAACACATATACGTACAAATGTAGCTACAAAACCATAATGGCCTATTTGGCCTAGGTGCGATGTGTGGCCCGACTCCACTCTCTTCTTTGCAGCAGCCTCTTTATTTAAGAAAAAAGAAATACATAAATTAAATGTAAAAAAATTACTAAAATATGTGAAAATTATAAATATAAACTATTAATTTGTATACCTTCTGCTGAGGAAATGACTCATGAAGATGTTGTCTACGAAAAAACTGCCACGTCTTAGGTGGTATGTTAGGTCGCCTCTTGATTTTTTCCACCATACAATATCTCTTGTTAATTTAATCTCAAATAGAAAAAAAAATTAGAATATACACATACACATACCCACATACACATATACATGCAAACATATACGCATACATATATGCATACATATATGCATACATATACACATATACATACATATAACATAAACACACAAATACATATCCACATATATGCGTACACACACATGCATGCATATACACTCATTCATACAAAATACATGCATTTATCCCACAATAATGTGTATTTGTGTATATGTAAATATGTGTGTATGTGTAAATATGTATATGTGAATTTTTTGTGTATGTAAATAATCAGATTATTAATATGAAATACCATTATTTGTAGATTCTGATCGATCAGATGGAACTCCACCACTGTCTCCTCATCGTGCAACGACTATATACTGTAAGTATATGAAACATTTAATTTTAAATATATTTGATGGGTACATAACTTATATATTTTTTTGTTTCTTATTATAATCAGATTCTGATCAATCAGAGGGTACTCCACCACCTCCTACCCATGCAACGACTTCACATGTGTATATATATACACATATATACACATATATGTGTATATACATACACATATATACATATATATGTGTATTATACATACACATATATACACACACATACACATACACATACCCACATACACATATACATGCAAACATATACGCATACATATATGCATACATATATGCATACATATACACATATACATACATATAACATAAACACACAAATACATATCCACATATATGCGTACACACACATGCATGCATATACACTCATTCATACAAAATACATGCATTTATCCCACAATAATGTGTATTTGTGTATATGTAAATATGTGTGTATGTGTAAATATGTATATGTGAAATTTTTTGTGTATGTAAATAATCAGATTATTAATATGAAATACCATTATTTGTAGATTTTGATCGATCAGATGGAACTCCACCACTGTCTCCTCATCGTGCAACGACTATATACTGTAAGTATATGAAACATTTAATTTTAAATATATTTGATGGGTACATAACTTATATATTTTTTTGTTTCTTATTATAATCAGATTCTGATCAATCAGAGGGTACTCCACCACCTCCTACCCATGCAACGACTTCACATGTGTCCTCTGATAGGAATTACGATGAATTTTACTATCAAGAGCATATTATATGTTGGTGTAACTCTTGTTATGGCACGTATCGAAGACCACAATTGGAATGTATTGAACATGAGGCAAAGTATGGTACTTTTGAGCGTGCACCATCACCTGGTCAACGTGATAATGCTTGGGTATGTATTTTTTATATAGATTAATGTCATTATTGATGGAGAGTGTTAGTCTCCAAAAGAAAAAGCTACTCTTGAAATTAGAGCACCTCTATATCAAGAGTAACTCAAAACCTTTCCCAATTTGGAGGATTAATGATCAATTATAAAGATTTTGGATAAATTGTGAAGAAGATGATTCTACAGAAAGTCTGCTGCACATATCTCTCTCATTGACTTATCAAATGTGTAAAGTTTTTTTATAAAACTTTGCACGATGTGTCAGCTATAGTTTCCACATCTTCTCCAAGTTAAAACACTTCAAAAGAGTCAGTAGATCTTGAGAAATGAATTTAACAAGTCACCTATGTCTAAAACTGTTCTTCTGAGTCGATTCAGACACCTATAACTTCTAACACTTGGTTCTCTCAATCTAGAACCCGTTTATGCAAATGCTTTTAGCCACAGGTAGCTTACCTTCCAACTTAAAGATTGAGTGCTTGCTTGCTCAAAACTTTACACTGTGGAAGGAGAACTGACCAAAACATTAGCATCAAATTTTGTGCCTATTTCAGGAAATAGTGAACACTTCTTCACATATGAATGTTCCTACTCATAATTCTCAGAGGCTATTTACAATTAGGCTCTCAAACTTTAACCATAGACTCATTAACTATGGACTTAGACATCTACAAAAGGATTGTTGAAATGATCAAGCACAGAAGGAGAATGCACAGAAACATCGGGCGCAATATTTCTTCCATTACTAGAAATCTTTACATGTGGATGAGAGAGTTAATCTTCACACTTCTCAAGTGTCTAAACACACCTAATTCTTCTGAATTCTTGTAGTCTATACTCTCATACATTTGCCCCAACATTTTTCCTTTGTATATATAGTCAAATATTTACAAACTCATAACTAATCAAAGGCATAAGTGAGCTAACTTCAAAATAATGTACATATGTGTACACATCTTCATCTTCTGAATATGCACTTCCTTCATGCTTCATAACTTGGTCTTTTCTTCAGTCCTTGACTTCAATTCTTCACCAAAACTTCAATTGTTGATTGCCCTACACCAACAGCTCCCCCTCAATCATCAATTGAGGTTTTCTCTATCTTCTTTATACCTGCCATGTCTTTAAATCTCTGTAGCTTTGGTCCATCCAAGCTTTTGGTTAGCATATCAGCTATCATATCTTTTGTTGAAGTATGTATTACTTCAATCTCTTTATCCATCACCTTCTCTCTTAGAAAGTAATACTGAATCTCATTATGTTTAGTCCTGGCATGAAAAACAGGATTAGTAGCTAGATACAATGAACTCATGTTATCTCCATGAATAGTGGGTATACTCTGAATGATGTCAAAACTCTTCATAAGAGTCTTAAGCCATATCACTTCCTTTGCAGCTTCAACCATACCTTTGTACTCTGCTTCTGTAGATGACAAAGCAACTGTGTGTTGCTTCTTTGAACACCAAGAAATTAACTTATCTCCCACATAACATAAGTATCCATAGGTTGATCTCCTATCATCAGGATTACCTGCCCAATCTATATCACTATAGATCTTGATGTTTGTATTTGATGTAAAACCATAATACAAACCTTCTTTGAGTGTACCCTTAATGCACCTCAACACTCTTTGTCCTGCAATCCAATGTTCTTTCCTAGGACAATGCATGAATTGAGACAATACTCCAACTGCATTTGACAATTCAGGCCTAGTTAAAGTAGCATAGATCAGACTACCAACCAGACTTTGATATAGCTTCATGTCCTTGAACTCTTCTCCTCCATGTCTGCTCAATTTGTGATTCACCTCCATTGGAGTAGGTGCTACCCTGCAATCATTCATCTTAAACTTGATCAACAAGTTTCTCAAATACCTTTCTTGAGTTACATACACTCCATGTTGAGTGTATGAGATCTCCATGCCCAAGAAATATGACAAATCTCCCAATTCACTGATCTTGAACTCTTTCTCCATTTTCTTCTTTAGACATTGAATGCCTTTCTCATCTGTACCTGTAAGAATTATATCATCAATATATATGCACATGTAAATGAACCCATCATCACTTGCTTTAACAAGCAAGCTACTATCTGCTTTAGATACTTGGAAACCACGTTCTTTCAAGAACTTCACAAGTCTATAATTCCATGCCCTTGGGGCCTGCTTCAGCCATACAAAGCTCTCTTGAGCTTGCACACATGATCTGGATACCTTTCATCTCTGAATCCTTGTGGTTGCTCCATGAAAACATCATTTGAAATATAACCATTTAGAAAAGCATTCTTCACATCTAATTGACATAATTTCCAACCTTTACATGCATCAATGGCTATGAGTGTCTTGATGGTTGTCATCTTTGCCACAGGACTATAGGTCTCATCATAATATATACCATATGTCTGAGCAAACCCTTTCACAACAAGTCTAGCTTTATACCTAGACACACTTCCATATGCAAACCTCTTTGTCTTGTAGACCCATTTACATCTAATGATCTTCTGGCTATTTGGTTTAGGAACCAAATCCCATGTCTGATTCTCTATCAATGCATCATACTCTTCCTGCATAGCTTTCTCCCAATTTTCCTTACCTTTTGCCTCTTCATATGTAGAAGGGTCTTCATCTATCTTTACCATATAAGCATAATCTTTGGTAGCCAAAAAAGAAGTGTCATAGCTATACCTTGTAGGTTGCCATTTGTGTCTTGATGACCTCCTGAGTTATCCACTTCTTGAGGTTTCTGGTTCATCACACTCTAGATCAAATCTTGGCACTTCTTCAACTTCAACATGTACTTCATTGTTCTCCTCTTCATCAAATATATGAACCTTTGATTTACCTTTCTTTTGATTAACAACTTCTTCATCACATGCATAAATATTGATTGTACCTGCATACCAAGTGCCTTGCTCATCAAATGTAACATCGTTTGACACTAGGAATTGTTTTGTGGATGGACTCCACAACCTATATCCCATATGCTTATCATCATATCAAATAAACACATACTTTTCAGCTTTAGGTTCCAATTTGTGCCTTAATTGAGATGGCACATATGCATATGCCAAACATCCAAATACTTTGCAATGATCTAGAGTAGGTCTCTTACCCCACCATGCCTCATATGGTGTCATACCCTGCAAAGCTTTACATGGTAACCTATTAACCAAATATGTGGCTATATTCACAGCCTCAGCCCACAAATAATTTGGGCAATTTTTCTCCTTCATCATGGATCTTGCAAAATCAACAAGTGTTCTATTCCTCCTTTCTGCTACACCATTTTGTTGAGGAGAGTACATGCAAGTAATTTCCCTTTTTATACCTGCATTCCACAAGTAATCATTGAACTCATTAGAGAAATACTCTCCCCCTCCATTTGACCTTAGTCTCTTCAACTTATGACCTGTAATTCTCTCTGCATACACATTATAATGTTTGAATGTATTGAATACCTCTGACTTATCTTTGATCACATAGATAGTGATCCATCTGGTAGCATCATCAACATAAATCACATAATACCTTGAGCCATTGATACTGAAATCCTTTGATGGTCCCCACACATCTGTGTGTACCAATTCAAGCTTCTTTGAATACATAACACCATGCTTGGAATAAGATTGCTTATGAGCCTTACCTAATTGACATGCCTCACATCTGTATGTCATATGTTGACCTGCAACATTAGGCAATCCAAGCACTGAACCCTTATTAACCATATCTTTGATACCTCTTTCATTAAAATGTCCAAGCCTTTTGTGCCAAAGATCTAACTCAGAGATCTTATGTCCTCCATAAGTGAACAAGGCATGACCAACATTGCCTTGGATCTTCAATGTGAACAATCTTCCTTCTTTCTTCCCTAAAACAATTTGTTTATACCCATTGCTAGGGTCTTCTACAAACACTTCTTCATTAGTGAACCTAACTTCATAACCTTTTTCAACAATTTGGCCTACACTTATCAGATTCTTAGGAATTGTAGGAACATACAAAACCTTACTCAAGAGAGTACTACCATCCTTGGCCTTCAGTGATCCAATTGACTTCACATTGTGCTTTGTATTGTCACCTGTTTGAACTACATGATTAGTTATCTTATTCCCCAAATCAGTCATCAAAGCTATGTTACCACTCAAGTGATTGCTACACCCTGAGTCAATGTAGAAGACTCTTTGGTCTTCACTTTGCCTTTCACAAGTTGCATTCATTATCAATGTTGAATCCTCCTTCTGATCTGAAGCATAATTGTAGTAGGTATTGTTGTGTTGTTGACTTTGGAATCCTCTACCTGCATTTCTTCCAAAGTAACCTCTACCTCTGAAATTACCTCTTTGATTTCTGCCACCTCTTCCTCTTGAATTAAAATTCTGATTATATCCACCATTATTCTGAGTATTATGCCAACAATCATTAGCTAAGTGATTTGTCTTACCACAAATCCAGGAAGCTTTGACTCCATCTTTATTAGTCCTGCCTCTTCCTCTACCTTTGCCACCTCCTCTTCCTCTTAGGAAGTTAGCTTGGCTAGTTGTACCTTCATCTTCATTTGCTTGTTGCTTCCCTTTGATATTCCTCTTCTTATCCTTTGAATACATTGCATGACCTGTACTCTTATCACTTTCACCTTTGACATCCTACTCAAAGGTTAGCATATTTTCTAGCAACTGATTTAAATCAGGAGTGAAATGATCAAGTGATAATTCAGTAGACAAAATGAATGGCTTCCATTTGTCATTACCTCTCAAACCTATGATGATTTGCCTTACCAATTTATCCTCCTCAATATCTTCATCAACTACTCCTAATGCATCTGCAATGTCCTTCATCCTTGTTACATAATCTGAGATGGATTGAGAAGCCTTCTTCTTGAATGTGGTAAATTCTGCCCACAAGGATGCCTTCCTAGACTTTGTGGTGTTTTGGAAATGCTCCTCCAAAGCATTCCATAAATCACTTGCACTTTCAAGACCTCTAATGTGAGGTAGCAAGTAGTCATTAACTTCCATGTAGATAATGCTCCTAGCTTGAGCATCTTCTTCATCCAAGTCTTCAAATCTGATAATTCTTCCCTAGTTGGAACACTAGGATCTCTGAACTGAGGCTTTTCTTCTTCACCTGTGATATAACCTATCAAGTCTTTGCTCATAAGATGAGCTTCCATCCTCATTGACCATGCTGGATAGTTCTCTCTATCCAACTTCTCTATTTGAAGAGAATCTCCCATCCTTTCTTCACCTGTGTATTGAATTCTTCAAACTTTATGAGTAATAGATGTACCTTTACTTTTAATGATACTCCTTTTGTCTTCCTTGATGTCATTTGGCCTCCTTCGCAAGCTTTGATCTCAAGCTTTCACCTTTTGAATCTTCAGATGTTGAATTCTTTATGACTGCAGCAGTCGGAATCCTCCTTTCTTCAATTTTGATGCTTCTTGCTCTGATACCACTGATGGAGAGTGTTAATCTCCAAAAGAACAAGCTACTCTTGAAATTAGAGCACCTCTATATCAAGAGTAACTCAAAACCTTTCCCAATTTGGAGGATTAATGATCAATTATAAAGATTTTGGATAAACTGTGAAGAAGATGATTCTATAGAAAGTCTGCTACACATATCTCTCTCATTCACTTATCAAATGTGTAAAGTTTTTTATAAAACTTTGCACAATGTGTTGCCTATAGTTTGTGCATCTTCTCCAAGTTAAAACACTTCAAAAGAATCAATAGATCTTGAGAAATGAATTTAACAAGTCACCTATGTCTAAAACTGTTCTTCTGAGAAGTCGATTTAGACACCTATAACTTCTAACACTTGGTTCTCTCAATCTAGAACCTGTTTATGCAAGTGATTTTAGCCACAGGTAGCTTACCTTTCAACTTAAAGATTGAGTGCTTGCGTGCTCAAAACTTTACATTGTGGAAGGAGAACTAACCAAAACATTAGCATCAAATTTTGCACCTATTTCAGGAAACAGTGAACACTTCTTCACATATGAATGTTCCTACTCATAATTCTCACAGCCTGTTTACAATTAAGCTCTCAAACTTTAACCATAGACTCGTTAACTATGGACTTAGATATCTACAAAAGGATTCTTGAAATGATCAAGCACAGAAGGAGAATGCACAGAAACATCGGGTGCAATATTTCTTCCATTACTAGAAATCTTTACATGTGGATGAGAGAGTTAATCTTCACACTTCTCAAGTGTCTAAAGACACCTAACTCTTCTGAATTCTTGTAGTCTATACTCTCATACATTTGCCCCGACATTTTTCCTTTGTATATATAGTCAAATATTTACAAACTCATGACTAATCAAAGGCATAAGTGAGCTAACTTCAAAATAATGTACATATGTGTACACATCTTCATCTTCTGAATATGCACTTCCTTCATGCTTCATAACTTGGTCTTTTCTTCAGTCCTTGACTTCAATTCTTCACCAAAACTTCAATTGTTGATTGCCCTGCACCTGCAATTATTTTATTTAAAAACCATATACAAAATCAAATTACTGTTGATATACAGGAATACTTGCTCGATGATGATGATGATGATGATAATTTTTCTCATAATGCTAATATACATCATACACATCATGGACTTGTTGTTCATCGATTACAAGCAGAGGTTTCTAGAAATCCTCTACCTCCTAGTTTAGAGACTAAAACGGCTGGAGATTATCCATTGCCAGCTCGTGATCGTTCTCTAGTACAAACATATGATAGAAGAAGATATGGAGGATGGAATAGAGGACCACTTCCTTTAGATGGAGATGCTTTCAACTTTTGGGGTAATCGCTATATGATTGCTCCATCCACTATTACTAATGTTGGTCGTGGTCTCTTTATTGTAGAGGACTTGTATGTGCCTCCGAACTCTGAAGTCACTCTTATGTCATTTTGTGGTCCTATATATGGATGGCAAGATTGGCATCAACTTTCACGTTATGTTCAAAGCATGAGTACTTGTGGAATATGCTTGAATGCAACATCCCTTACTAGTAGAAGGATTTTACATGCAGAAAATGAAAGATTATATATTGATGGAAGACCTTACACACATGGAAATATAGCAGGTTTAATAAATAGTAGTTGAGGGTTACATAATAGTTCAAGGACTAATTGCACATTTGAGGAGCGTGAAAATAGTCATGAATCACCATACATGAGTAGAGATGTATCAAGATACATAGTTGTCAATGCTATTACTACATTACATGCAAGTGATGAAGTATTAGTGAATTATGGATGGTGTAGACCTCCAAGAGCACCTTTTAGCTAGAGAGAATAAAAATTTTCTATCCATATTTAATAACTTATATATTAAATTTAATGTTTAAAGTTTACTTTTTATCCATTTATGGAATACTAATGAATTTTATTTATATGTGTAGATTCCAACATATGATGTTGATGATATTCTCCACACCATTCACAATTGCCAGTAAGACCTCATTTATCAGAAGCTTCTATGAGGAGGCTATGCAAAAGTGATCCTATGGAATATCCAAGGTTGAAAGATCTATATCAAAAGAAGATAAAGTACAAGATTTGTGCGACAATGATGAAGATGATGGCATGGCAAATTTTATTGAGGATTGGTATCAAAATGACAGTGAAAGCATTGATATTTCTAAAAATGAGAAATATCTTCGAGAGGAATGTCTAAAGCATGTATATGAAGGAAGTCATTTGACATGACTAAGTGCGAGCTTATTTATTCTCAATCTTCAAAATTGTTTTGGATGGAGTAATGTATCTATTTTGACACTATTAAGGTATAATTTTTAATTTTCTATATATATATATATATATATTTGCATAAATATATATATATATGAATACATGCATATATAAACATACACATAATATACATGAATGTATACACACATATAAACATACACACACATATACACATATACACATGTTATGAGAGTAAGGTCAAATTATACATACCTGTATCAAATGAAGATGTTTTGTCCATCTGGCCTTTAGAATTGTCCACCCAACCTTTAGAATCTTCTTGACACATATATTTCTCCTATTTTGGTCGACCTAATACCTGTGTTGCTAATTCTTTTTAATACAAATATTAAATAGCAGTTACCAAAGAAGGTATCAAGTCACATGTAAAATGGGAGGAGCAAATTTATCTTGAAGATTTTGAAGGATGGAAAATTAATTTTAAAGGATGGGCGAACAAAAAGTGTCCATTCAATGCATGTTTTTATTCTTACTTTAGATAAGGTAAGAACAAGAACTTGAATTGAATGGACACTTTTTGTCTGCCCATCTTTTAAAACTATTAATGCATCTTTCAAAATATTCGCGAAAAATTTGATCCTCCCATTTCACATATGACTTAATACCTTCCTTGGTAACGGCTATTTAATATCTGTAAACAACTTAGCAAGACAGGTAATAGATTGACTATAAAATGGGAAACTACAAGACGATTCAATGGTCTAGATATGAAAATCTACAAACCACAATATACAAAAAACAATTAAAAACGAAATCAAATATACACAGCTACACATGCATACATACATATACATGCATATATACACATTCATACATACACATACATACATACATACATACATACATACATACATACATACATACACATGTATACACACATACATATACATATATGCATACATATACACATACGTATATATACATACATATACACCTATAAAACACATATACATACATATATACATACACACATACACATATGTATACACATGCACATGCATATTCACATCCACATACACATACACATAAGCATACACATATATAAAATTATATGCATATATATATATATATGTATATTTATTTATTTACTTTTTTTTATGAACTTATTGAAAAGTTTTTACCAAGTCAGAATATTCTTCCTACCTCACATGATGAAATGAAGAAGATAATCAACAATCTTGGTATAGATTATCAATGTATACATGCATGTCCTAACGATTGTATTTTATATAGAGGTGAATATGTAGACTCTTTGACATGTCCCAAATGTCAATCTCCTCGATATAAGGGCGAAGAAGGTAAAATCCCAAAAAAGGTATTGAGACATTTTCCATTGGCTCCATGGATTAGACATATGTTTCAAAGCCCCGAATTATCAAAGCTTTTGACATGGGGACATGATCATAAAAGTACTGATGGAATAATCAGAATTCCTCATGATGGTGTTGCTTTTCAGCATATTGATTCTACATGGCCTGAATTTGCACAGAATCCATAGAATCTAAAGTTAAGATTTGCATTAGATGGGGTTAATCCATTCTCCTTGAAATCTAGTAAATGGTCAACATGGCCAGTGGTAGTCATAAACTACAATCTTCCGCCATATCTTAGCATTAAAAAGGAACATTTAATGCTTTCACTTTTAATCCCATGCAAAAGACAAGTTAAAGATATGAATATATATCTTGGTCCCCTCATTGACGATCTCCAAGAGTTATGGAGAGGTATTAATGTCATTGATGTATCGAAAAGCATCAATGAAAGACATATTACGGTTCGTGGTATTGTGGCTTGGACTAGTCATGACTTTCTAGGATATGGTGTTTGTTCAGGTATTGATGTAATTTTTTTATTCAATATGCGTGTAAATAAATATGATTTAATCTAATTATATTTTTATCGTTTTCATGATGCAGGAATATCTACTAAGGGTTATAAAGCTCGTCCATATTGTGGTGATTGGTTGAGATCAATCTATAGTAAGAATCTCAACAAAAATATTTATTTTCGACATTGACGATTCTTGCCTCATGATCATCCATTAAGATCTAAAGGAGAAACGATATATTTTAATGGAAAGCTTGAAACAGGTCAGTGTGCAAAACCTATGACGCCTATGGATTGGTATAAAAAATGGACAGATGGACCTCTGATAGATCCAGAATTAGAAATCTTCACTGATGATGAAGATAATGAGTATGTGAAGAGAGGTAAAGGAAAATTGGCACTCGTAGAGAACATATTTGTCACATGACAATGACATGGTTATCTTACCATGTGATAAAGTAGGGGTAGAAGAATAATTAAAATAAAGAGAGAGTCTTCATTAGTAAGATTCTTATGAGAAGGATTTAGTACTCAAGCTCGGCGGCTGGGAGGAAACAAGATACGCATCCCTGTGCATGCGTCAAAGGGCTGGAAAGCTTCGCGTTTTGTTGCAGCAATAGATTAAAATGATTAGCACCATAATATTAACATTAGAGCAATGATTTTGGTCGTCTTCCGCGAGCGCATGAGGCAGGTCTTGAACTCAGCACCTGTCGAAAGTGAGCTACATGCTCTATCCACTCAACCACAGCCACGTGATGATTTGCGCATACGAATTTAAATAGACGTTTTTGCAAACCGTTTCAACTGAGGACTTGGGAGAGATTCCATCGGAGCTGCTCGGATTATAGTAATTTTTCCCATAAAAGAGGAGTTATGAAGACCATATTGGCTGAGGATTCAATCGACATCTCCAATGATGTGAAAGTGGAAATGAAGGCAATATGGAAGAAAGAACATAAAACATGAATCAAGCTTCCCAAGAGCATGGCTATTTCTACCTTTATGTATTGAGGTAGATGACAAGGAATAAGGAGAATTGATCTCGAAGATAGAAGCTGTCTCATCCATACAAGTCCATCTCCAAGGTTACTGAGGTATGAACTTTTTTTATTATCTCTAGGAATTAAAAGATAAAATTCCAATTTGTGTGAAGAAAAAGAAGGGGTTGGGCGCCAAGTTTTTGAGGGAAATCATGTCAATGGAGAGTATGGAGTATATACTCTCACTAGAGTCAAGGATTCCCTCAAAATACAAGTAGGAACAAGCTCATAATATCTCCAAAGTAGCCCTGTGCATGATTTTTTATGAAAATTTCAGGAGTTATTTTTTACTAGTAGCCATTTTGGGCAAGATAAATAATGCGGGATTTTTCTTAGTTTGGTAGGAAAATCATGCCCACCTATAGTATAGGGTATTGAATTCCATATACAATCAAGAAATCCAAAATATACCTCAGTATGATGGGAGTTTTAAGCTCCACAAAACCCCCTTCCATCACAGTTTGAAGAAAAATTTCAGCACCTAAATCTAAGAAATTCCGATTTTGGAAGAGGGAAAAAGAGGTGCATTAGTTATGGATGGATGGGAATACCTATATATACTGAGATTATGGTTTATGGACTTCATAGGCGAATCATTAGATTCAGTAAAATGATAAGTTAAGGAGGAATTTTAGTTCTTCAAAGACCCCCTTCCCGCACTTTTTGAAAAAAAATTAAGGTGTTAGTTTTAATTGAACTCCACTTTTGGGAGTAAGAAAAAAGACCATTTAAGAGGCTTCCCATGGATTATTGTATATAATCCAAGAGAAATCCACATTTAGAGTGGATTAGAAGCTTGCCAAGAGCTCCCATTTAAGTTTTTACATGAAAGTAAAAATCTTGATTTAGGCCTCTTTTGGGGAGCGAATTAGCATGCACGAAGGGAGGATTTGGAAAGGTAAAAATAGGCTCAAGCATTTTCATATACCACTCTCTGAGGTTATGGAGAGAATTTTAGGATTTGCTTCATGGAAGAATGCTTTTGGGCACCCCAAAAATCACTTTTTTACACTTTTTCCAGCCCCTCCAACAATCCACTAGTTTGGCATGTCCCACTTGGAATGGCCATATCTTGGGCTAGAAAACTCCAAATTGGACGTGCTATGGCTCGTTTCGAAGAGCACAAGGTCTAATTTAGAGATCAAGGAGAGATCTCACGTTAGCTCAGTGGTCTCACTTTAGCTCCTGCTCTTTGAGAGAGAGAGAAAGAAAGGAAAACATGATTTTTTCATAGGAGAAGAATAGAGTATGTTTTCCTTTAGATAAAAGAGGTATTTAGGAAATATCTCTTAGTCTATATTTTACAGAAGAAATTCATTTCCTCTACTTTTCAATGTAATTTTCCTTCACATGGGAGTATAATTCTCCACTATTTTGGCAGGGAAAAGTATGGAGAGCTTATATATGTGTTCTCAGTTATGGATGAGTAGAGCAAATGGATTCAAAGAAGTCTCTTCCAAAGGGAAAGGGAAAGTGGAATAGATTCCACTACCAGAGCTCTTTTCCTTAGATGAGATTAGAGAGAGAGTTTTACTTTCTCTGGATTAGATTGTTTAGATAGGAGTGGCACTCTTCTATCTAAGACAAGAGGGAGATCAGTTAATCATGATGGTTAGATTGATTTTCACATGGAGACTCTTGAGAGAAGTAGTTATTTTTACTTCCAGTGATGCTATTTGACTAGATGAGATGATCTAGTTATTGACATTAGTGAGATTGGGAGTTGAGGATGACTCTTCTCTTTAAGGTTTCTAGGAGATAGGGATATATCTAACCTATTGAGGTACCAAAATTTTACTTGGTGTTACATCATGAGTATGATGAGTAAACATCAGTCAGGAGGATGGGTACTTAGGGATTATCTGAATCTCAAAGGGAATTCTTTCTGCATTCATATGGCAAACTAAAGGGAAGAGAAATATTAGAGTTTGCACTAGTGCCAATAGATGCTCTTCCAATAATAGTCACAATGTAGTTTAGAGAAAACTATTAATTGTGAGCACACTCAAGGTTAGGAAGACCTAGAGTGTTATAAGGGCAATCTATCATTTAGTCCTAGATGGGTTTGTAGTCACTTGTTATGGGACTTTGTTCTACACTTCAGAGGATTATATGGTTTATTATCTCCGTATCAGCTTGGCACTTTACACTTTCTTTTTATATTATTACTCCATAGAGGATACATCACATGGACTTAGGTCATTTTGGTGATGTTATATGTCATGGGAGTGATAGTCTTAGCTGAGTGTATATGGGAGATAGTAAACACCACTTAGACGGTTTCCCACCTTTGAGATGATCTCATATGAGGCTTCTTAAGGGGAAGGATATGGGAAACAACACATAGAGATGACCATGTACATAGAGTACATGGGGTTCAGGGGAGTCCGAGCACTTTCTACTACCATTATGGACATTTCATTTACATTTTCGAGGACGAAAATGTTTTTAAGGGGAAGGAAATGTCACATTACAATGACATGGTTATCTTACCATGTGATAAAGTGGGGGTAGAAGAATAATTAAAATAAAGAGAGAGTCTTCATTAGTAAGACTCTTATGAGAAGGATTCAGTACTCAAGCTCGACGACTGGGAGGAAACAAGATACTCATCTATGTGCGTGCGTCAAAGGGCTGGAAAGCTTCACGTTTCATCACAGCAATAGATTAAAATGATTAGCAGCATAATAATATCAATATGGTGTTCTTTGGAGTATTGGAAAGAGTTAAAATTATGTCATCTTCTTGATCCTATGCATATATTCAAGAATATTGGTTATTCACTATGGCAGCATCTTCTTGGACTAAAAGATACCATAGCATTAAGGAATGATTTGAAAGATCAAAAATCAAAACCAAAGTTATGGACAATTTTTGATAGACATCGACAGGAAATGACTTATGCACCTGCTCCTTGGGTACTTACAACAAAAGAGATACAAACTATCAACAATAGAATTCAATTGATTAAGACTCCTACAGGATATGGAGCATCTTTTCAAAACATGTTTACTATGGATGATAAGAGCTTATTTGGGTTAAAGACCCATGACTGGCATAACTTTTTGAAACATATTTTACCTTCGGTTATCAATGGATGTACAACAAAAGGAGTACGAGATGTGATATATCACCTTGGATCACTAATAAGGTAATTATGATACTTTTATATTTAATATGTATGAATATTGGATATCTTTTATTTTTTAATTAACTTCTTTATAATTTTTTTTATGATATGTATAGGTGGATTACATCCAAAGAGATTGACAAAAACTCGATCCCACAAAAAGAACATGAATGCAAAGAGCTACTATGTTTGATGGAGAAAGAACTTCCTACTTCATTTTTTGATATTCAGGTTCATTTATTAGTCCATCTTGTAGATGAAATAGAGATTGCAGGTGTTGTCAACACTCGATGGATGTTTTGGGTCGAGCGATTTATGGGAATATAAAAAGGTTATGTGCGACAAAGAGCGAAACCAGAAGGATCCATGGCAAAGGGTTGGATGCTTGAAGAGTGCATGTATTACATTAGTGAGTATCTTGAAAGAGTTCATGAAGAAGCTCCATGTGCACATGGACCAACAAGTCTTCTTCAAAAATAACAGATGAGGTATTATCAAGTAAGGGAGTTCCATTCTTATTTACATTTCAAGAAAAAAATGATGTTTCTACACTTGTAGCATATAATAGCGAATGCATGCAAGCATTCCTTAGCGAGTACGAACAGGAACTTCAAAATCTCCAAAGTAAAAGGCAAAAAAACAAAAGATATAGAGGTAATCTCGATAATAATGAGATTACAGATATATCTTCTTTCACAGATTGGCTATATAGTCATTTGCAACACACCAATGCAAATAATGAAGAAATCTCAGATGAGCAAAGAGCGTTAATGATAGGTTGTGAACGAAAGGTAATTTTATTTTAATAATATTTTATTTTTTTCATATATGTATATTAGTTTCTATTTACTAATGGAATTTCTTTTGCAGGCTCGAATGTTCACTAATATGTGGGCTTTTGGACAACATATTAGAATCAAAGCCATTGATTCTTTACGTGAAACAGAGGATTCTAGTATTGTTGCTTCTTTCAAGCAACTATCACGTGCTAGCTCAAAAGACACGAACCTTATAGATGGCGAACTTGGTTACATAGGAACTATTGTTGGTATCTACGAAATTTCATTTCGTACATTCAAACAGGTAGAAAAAAGTTTATATTTTTTATGATAGAGTTAGTTATTTTTTTAAGCACCTAATAATGGTTTTTTGTTTCTATATATTTTGATAGGTCATTTTTAAGGTTGACTAGTTTCGAGCCGAGTATAAAGGTAGTAATTCCACATTAAGAAAGGAATTATCTGGGTTTTGGGAATTGATTCTTCCAAGGTAATGCGATCTACTAAAGAACCATATATTCTTCCTAGGCATATTGAACAAGCATTTTTTTATAAAAACCCAGATGCTCACCCTTGGTGGCAAGTCATTCATGTTCAACCTAGAGGTAGGTCATTGTTTGAACAGTTTATTGTTAGAGAGATCGAAGAAAGTCCTCTTGATGATTCAGCATCAAATACTGATACATCAACATCTGAAAGAGAAATTAGAATCATTATACGTGATAATGATACTAATATTTTTTATGAAGAGGATAATTCTCTACATGCTGATTCTATTGATGAGGAAGAGGACACAGATTTAACAATAGAAGAAATAGATGAAATCAATAAGGATAATGAAGATGAGACTATATTGATGTCTTACCAAAATGATGGCAATAATGAAAACATATGAGCAGATCAACTTGAATAACGATGAATCCTAATAGAGAGATGAAATCATGTTCTTTTAAGTTAGAACATGAAGCTCGGGGGTATGCCTAATTATTTTATATATAGCTTTATCTTCGAGGAGAAAATTTTTATCATGTATGTATGCATATGTGTGTGTATTCATGTGTATTATATGTATACATATGTCAGTATGAATATATATGTATTTCATGTATATGTATGTGTGTGCATGTGTGTGATATATGTATACATGTGTTAGTATGCATATGTGTATATATGCATAAGCATTGATGTAAAATATTCATGTATTCATGTAATATATGCAAGTTCTTATAATTGTGTACATGTATATATGTATATGTGTCTATGTGTAAATGTGTACATGTAAATATGTAAATATGTATGCATGTATATATATATATTTATGTGTGCATGTAGGCATGTATATGTGATGTGTACATGTATATATGTATATGTGTCTATGTGTAAATGTGTACATGTAAATATGTATGCATGTATATATATATATTTATGTGTGCATTTAGACATGTGTGTGTGATGCATAATATATCTACTCCATTTTATGTTTATGTATGTGTATCTACATGATGTGTATATATCTTTATATATATTATGATCCTCGTTGATTCGAGTAGCTATATATAGAGGCATAAGGTTGGGAGGAGAGACATCTCTCTAGTAGGACGTCGGAGGAATAGATGCAATGTGTACACATACTTCAATCATATGGCTAAAAGGTTGAATTAGAGTTTTTAAATTAGGGGTTTTAAAACCCTAATATCAAAATTAGTGTTTTCAAATTAGGATTTTTGAAATAGGATTTATTTATTTATTTATTTAATTGTGCGTATGCATGTGTTGTGTATGTATGTGTATCTATATGTGCGTATGCATGTGTTGTGTGTGTGTGTATATATGCATGTGTATATGTATATATACATGTAAATATGATTATATGAGTCTATGTGTGTGTACATATGATTATGCATGTGTATGTGTATGTGAGTATGTGTATGTGTATGTGATTATGTCAGTATGTGTATGTGTCTATGTGTATTCATTATATGTGTATAACTGCATGCATGTGTATGTGTGTGTAAAAATGTGCATGTATGTGTGTGTATGTATAAATGTGCATGTATGTGTATATGTGTGTAAAGGAGCATGTATGATGTATATGTGTGTGTATGCATGTATGTGTACCTCTAGTCTCACTATTTTCTCTCTCTCTCTCTCATATACATACATACATACATAAACACACATACTCATATCCACATATATATACATAAAAGCAATGCGTACCGTGCATTATCACGACGATGAGCCATAAGTGTCCGCATCTCTTTTAGACACCACTTATGCGACCATCCTATCCCAAACTCTGTCTCAAGTGAACTAAGTAAGTATTTTTTATCCCTCTCATCGTGCTCACTACAAAAATTAAAAAAAATCATGTAAATAAAGCATAAGATATTTATTTCAATTTATATGTAATATTTATACTTACTTCCACGGTAAGTGGACAAGGCGCAAGTAAGAGTCGCATAATGCCCACATTCTTCTCTTGAACTCCAATCCATTCCCTATGTACACAATGTTCCCCTCTGGCTCTATATCGCACTCTAGCCCTAAGGTGCCTATGCATGTCCTTGTAGGCAAATCTGCTCTGCTATCATGATCTGGAGGTGGTATAGGTGTCCTGAAAATAGATAGATAAAAATAAATAAAATTATGTGTTATAATATCATTAAAAAAGTTTATGAAAAAAAAACATACATATGAGCAGATAGCTGTCTTCCTGCATGTGGAGCTGCAGAAGAGCCCTCCTCTGATCGCTGGGTAAGCATCTGGATCGTACAATCCAGCTCATCATCAGACATCTTTGAGTATTGATGCATGATGACCCCTAGAGTATCAGACGGAAATTTTGCTCTCATAAGACTTTTTATGAGAGTGAGTTTCGCCTTTCTCTCTCTACTAGGATCCATAATACCTAACATATAAAACAAAATGGGTTAGAAATCAATACATACATGTGTACACATGTATGTGTGTATATGTGTATGGTGCATATGTGAGTGTGTGTATGCATGTAAACATGTATGTATGCATATGCATGTGCATTATGTATGCATGTGTGTGTATGTGTGTGTATGTGTGTGTATGCATGTAAGTATGTATGTATGCATATGCATTATGCATGCATGTGTATGTGTGTGTGTATGTGTCTCTATGTGTGTGTATGCATATATGTGTGTATGTCTTGATGTGTCTGTCTATGCATATATATGTGTGTATGTGTCCATGTGTGTGTATGTGTCCATGTGTGTGTATGTGTGTGTGTGTCTATGTGTGTGTGTGTGTGTATGTGTGTGTCTGTGTGTATATACGTGTGTATCTGTATATATGTGTCTATGCATTTGTATGCATATGTATGCATGTGTGTGTATGTGTGTGTATATGCTTGTATGTCTGTGTATGCATGTAAGTATGTATGTATGCATATGTGTGTGTATATGTGTGTATGTCTATGTATGCATGTAAGTATGTATGTATGCATATGCATATGCATTATGTATGCATATGTATGCATGTATGTGTATGTGTGTGTATGTCTCTTTACGTGTGTGTGTGTGTGTATGTTGTGTGTCTCTCTCTGCATGTGTGTGTGTCTATGGATCTGTGTGTATGCGTGTATGCATGTAAGCATGTATGTATGCATATGCATGTGTACGTGTGTGTGTGTGTGTATGTGTGTGTGTGTGTGTCTATGTGTGTGTATGCATGTGTATGTGTGTGTAAATCTATGTGTATGTGTGTGTATGCATCTATGTGTATGTATGTGTCTATGTGTGTGTATGTGTGTGCATGTGCATTATGTATGCATATGTGTGTGTATGTGTCTATGTGTGTGTATGTGTATGCATGTACCTATGCATATGCATGTGCATTATGTATGCATATGTATGCATATGTATGCATATGTATGCATATGTGTGTGTGTATGCATGTAAGTATGTATGTATGCATATGTATGCATATGTATGCATGTATGTGTATGTGTGTGTATGTCTCTCTATGTGTGTGTGTATGCATATATATGTCTGTATGTGTGTACGTGTGTGTGTATGTGTGTGTGTATGTGTGTGTGTGTCTATGTGTGTATGTGTATGTGTGTATCCGTGTGTATGCATGTAAGCATGTCTGTATGCATATGCATGTATGTGTGTATGTGTGTGTATTCATATATATGTGTCTGTATGCATGTGTATGTGTGTGTAAATGTGTGTGGATGTGTGTGTGTGTACGTGTGGTGTGTCTATGTGTGCATGTATATTTGTGTGTATGTGTATGTGTGTGTGTCTATGTGTGTATGTGTGTGTGTCTATGTGTGTATATATGTGTGTATCTATATATATATGTGTCAGTGTGCATGTGTATGTGTGTGTGTAAATGTGTATGGATGTGTGTGTGTAAGTGTATATGTGTCTATGAGTGTGTATGTGTTTATGTGTGTGTATGTGTCTATGTGTGTATGTGTCTATGTGTGTATGTGTATGCATGTATGTATGCATATGCATGTGCATGATGTATGCATATGTGTGTATGTGTGTGTATGCATATGTGTGTGTATGCATTAAGTATGTGTATGTATGCATGTGCATTATTATTGCATATGTGTGTATGCATGTAAGTATGTATGTATGCATATGCATATGCATTATGTAAGTATGTATGTATGCATATGCATATGCATTATGTATGCATGTATGTGTATGTGTGTTTATGTCTCTCTATGTGTGTGTATGCATATATGTGTGTGTATGTGTGTGTATGTGTGTGTGTGTATGTGTGTGCATGTATGTGTGTGTATATGTGTGTATGCATGTGTATGTGTGTGTATGCATCATTATGTGTGTATGTGTGTATGTGTGTGTGTATATGTGTGTGTGTATGTGTGTGTGTCTATGTGTATGTGTGTGCGTCTATGAGTGTGTATGTGTTTATGTGTGTGTATGTGTCTATGTGTGTATGTGTCTATGTGTGTATGTGTCTATGTGTGTATGTGTATGCATGTATGTATGCATATGTGTGTGTAAGCATTAAGTATGTGTATGTATGCATGTGCATTATGTATGCATATGTGTGTGTATGCATGTAAGTATGTATGTATGCATATGCATATGCATTATGTATGCATATGCATATGCATTATGTATGCATATGTATGCATGTATGTGTATGTGTGTGTATGCATATATCTATGTGTATGTGTGTGTGTATGTGTGTGCATGTATGTGTGTATGTGTGTATGCATGTGTATGTGTGTGTATGCATCATTATGTGTGTATGTGTCTATGTGTCTATGTGTGTGTGTGTGTATATGTGTGTGTATGTGTGTGTGTCTATGTGTATGTGTGTGCATCTATGAGTGTGTATGTGTTTATGTGTGTGTATGTGTCTATGTGTGTGTATGTGTCTATGTGTGTATGTGTATGCATGTATGTATGCATATGTGTGTGTATGTGTGTGTATGCATTATGTATGCATATGTGTGTGTATGCATTATGTATGTGTATGTATGCATGTGCATTATGTATGCATGTAAGTATGTATGTATGCATATGCATATGCATTATGTATGCAAATGTATGCATGTATGTGTATGTGTGTGTATGTCTCTCTCTATGTGTGTGTGTATGCATATATGTGTGTGTGTGTGTATGTGTATGTGTGTGTATGTGTGTATGCATGTGTATGTGTGTGTATGCATCATTATGTGTGTATGTGTCTATGTGTGTATGTGTCTATGTGTGTATGTGTCTATGTGTGTATGTGTCTATGTGTGTATGTGTGTGTATATGTGTGTGTATGTGTGTGTGTGTCTATGTGTATGTGTGTGTGTCTATGAGTGTGTATGTGTTTATGTGTGTCTGTGTCTATGTGTGTGTATGTGTCTATTTGTGTATGTGTATGCATGTATGTATGCATATGTGTGTGTATGCATTATGTATGCATATGTGTGTATATGCATTATGTATGTGTATGTATGCATGTGCATTATGTATGCATATGTGTGTGTATGCATATGTGTGTGTATGCATATGTGTGTGTATGCATTATGTATGTGTATGTATGCATATGTGTGTGTATGCATGTAAGTATGTGTGTATGCATATGCATGTATGCATATGTATGCATGTATGTGTATGTGTGTGCATGCCTTTCTATGTGTGTGTATGCATATATGTGTGTGTATGTGTGTGTATGTGTGTGTATGTGTGTGTGTATGTGTGTGTATGTGTGTGTATGTGTGTGTGTATGCATGTGTATGTGTGTGTATGCATCATTATGTGTGTATGTGTGTATGTGTGTATGTGTCTATGTGTGTGTGTATATGTGTGTGTGTATGTGTGTGTGTGTCTATGTGTATGTGTGTGTGTGTCTATGAGTGTGTATGTGTTTATGTGTGTGTATATGTGTTTGCGTGTGTATGTTATATGTGTATGTATGCATGTGCATTATGTATGCATATGTGTGTATGCATATATGTGTGTGTGCATGTATGTGTGTGTGTATGCATGTATATGTGTGTGTATGCATCATTGTGTGTGTATGTGTGTATATGTGTGTGTATGTGTGTGTATGTGTGTGTCTATGTGTATGTGTGTGTCTATGTGTGTATTTGTGTGTGTGTGTGTATGCATATGTATATGTGTGTATGTGTGTGTGCATGCATACCTGGCTTCAATGACAAATCCTTGATCTCTCTCTCTCTCTCTCTCTCTCTCGCTCACTCTTTTGCTCTCTCGCGTCCAAATCCCAGCACAAATGTGCTGGGAGAAATCAAAATTTTTTTCTAACATTCCAGAGCGTCGCTTATGCGACGCTCTTGAACACAGGATGTCGCTTATGCGACGCTAAAACGTCGCAATCAGTTTGCCAATGTTGCAAATAACGTTGCTAGTTAGTGACGCTATTTGCGACACATACTTTTAGCATCACATAAGCGACACTACCATCGCTTATGCGACGAAGGCTCCTAAAAAAAAATCCAAAAACAGCACCGTCGCTTATGCGACGCTAGCATCGCATAAGAGACAAATCCCGTTTTTTTTCAATTCGGGGGCATCGCTATGCCCCCCTATTTCTTGTAGTGTATTCATCTACATATATACCTATCTATCTATATTTAACTATATATTAATCTATTTATCCATGCACTTTGTTATCTATTTGTGTATCCATTTATCTATTGATTCAATTCTCTATCCATTCACTTTATCGTGTATCTATCACTTATATATATATATATACTTATATATATATATATATATATATATATATATATATATATATATATATATATATATATATATATATATATATATATATATATATATATATATATATATTCAATTACCTATCCATTCAATTATTCATCTATCTATCATTTATTTATCTATATATAGGTCTATCTATCTATCTATCTATCTATCTATATTTATCTATCTATTCAATTATCTATCCATGCAATTATTCCTTTTTCTATTATTTGCCTATCCCTACTTATTTATCTATTTATATAAGTACTTAAAATGTATTTAAGTACCTATCATTTTATTTATGATTCTTATTTTTTATTATTTCTTTTATGAATTGGATTAGTGTTTAAAGAATTAATATCAATCAAAATTTTAATTTTAATTGATAGTCTATTTTTATATTTGCAAAGATGGCAGGTAAAATAAATAAGCGCGAGGGAAAGTTTTTGGAAGATTTTGTCTGTTCGTATATGTATGTAACGTGAAAAGACCTGATCACAATAGCCATGGATATATCAATTTACGAGGATTTCATTAAGCAGCTATCTAGAATAGCATACATCAATATTGAACATAAATTTGGAAGTGTATCAATAGGAGCACAAGTACTAGATGAACAAATGACCAAAGATCTCACTCGCATCTTTGGACAAATAGTAAAAGTAGTAGAATAATTGGCATTGGATATCACAACAATGCCAATATTTATTGACAAAATCAAATTTGTTGATTTACATTACCAAATGATGAAGAGAGGAAAGAGAGTAAGACCTAACACTACTGAACATGCAAAGAGACCAACAATATTAACAACATTAGATATACATGTGAATATGGGAGATCAAACACCCAGTAACCTATGTTTGCTCCCATGACTATTCATTTTGAAGATGTAGCTCTCGTGGGGGAAGGACAAGATGGAATGGTCCATAAAGTCAGAATAATACACCTTTGCAAAAAAATTATTTATATTACATGGTGGTGACTTATAGACACAAGAGAATGAAGCTATGAATGTGGCCACCATTTTACATGTTATGCATAGTGGAATAATTAGTCCACTTGCATTGTCTGGACATCATAGTAAAAGCCCATGCCTCATTTTCAGATTTTGGAATGGTGGTACCTTGGACATGTGGCTTGAGAGAATGAAAAAAGAGTATTTAAACATACCACAAAGCAGAAGTGTCAAACACACATAAGGAGATATAGCAACAATGAAGACAAATATATGAAAGTTGATAAATGGATTGTTGCAAATAGTGTCATTCTTGCACACTTGTAATATTTCACATAATGATCTCCATCCAGGCAACATACTACTACATTTTGAAGGCAAGCAATCTTATATTGGACTATGTGACTTTGGAAGAGAAACACATTTGACCACAAAAATAAGTTTTCCAAAGCTATTTGATCTTGAAATATCAACTAGAAACGAGTGGAGTCAAAAGTATTGGTGGATTGCACCAGAATGCATATCCACTAGCCCTCCACCATCGAATAAAAGCTAGGAAACATATATGATTTCAATACTCCTTTTTCAAATTTTGAAATACATAGATTTAGATAATGATCCCATTGATAGAAATGGGGTTCATAAGTTCAAAAGTTCTTTATAACTAACCCATGATAGAGATGTATAAAAAAGAGTAGACGTACATGAATTACTTAGAGTATTCTATAATCTTGTTAAGTATGGTTTGAAGATATACATTAATGATGGATTAAAACCACATTGAAAAGGATGTTTGTCAAGAAACGTGTTTATTAATCAGACATCTTTTTTATCAATGTGCCAAATTTAATTGTTTATTTAATGCTATATAATAAGTTCTTTAAATTGAGGTGTTTTATGATACATGAAGTGATAATGTGGATTTAATATGAAGTGATTATGATAGATTTGGATATGAAGTAGTTATGAGGGATATTTATCTGTATATCTATCTATGTATTTATATATGTATCTATCAATCAATCAATCAATCAATCTATCTATCTATCTATCTATCTATCTATCTATCTATCTATCTATCTATCTATCTATCTATCTATCTATCTATCTATCTATCTATCTATCTATCTATCTATCTATCTATCTATCTATCTATCTATCTATCTATCTATCTATCTATCTACCTATCTATCTATCTATCTATCTATCTATCTATCTATCTATCTATCTATTTAAATGATGCGGATTCATTTGAATTAAGTGGATTAAATTATGTGGATTCATTTGAATTATGTGGATTAAATGATGTGGATTCATTTGAATTATGGGGAATACATGATGTGGATTCATTTGAATTAAGTGGATTAAATGACGTGGATTCATTTGATTTATGTGGATTAAATGATGTGGATTCATTTGAATTATGTGGATTCATTTGAATTATGTGGATTAAATGATATTGATTCATTTGAATTAAGTGGATTAAATGATGTGGATTCATTTGAATTATGTGGAGTAATTGATGTGGATTCGTTTGAATTAAGTGGATTAAATGATGTGGATTCATTTGAATTATGTGGATTCAATGATGTGGATTCATTTGAGGTAAGAGTAATGTTTCTCTTTATCAGATTTCAAAGTAAAACATGGCAAGAATGCCAAGTGAATAATGACCTTGATCATACTGAATCTCAAAGGATTTGGTCTGAACAAAATGCTCAATTTGTGCAATCAAGATAAGCATTTTTATTCCAACAAGATTTAGAACCATAGGGATTAGAAAGAGAACCATTATCAATGAAATAAGTTAAAAAGATAGGTCCAAATCATTTTGTTAGTAATGTTCTCTTTCAAGTTACAGGGAGGGCGAAAGAAACACCATCATTAAAGCTTTTTGACTTGCAACATAAAGAATTAGCAAGAATTTTACTTCAATGCTTTGTTCAAGTTGAAAGATCAATACCAAATAATAATGAAATAGCACTATATTTCATTTAAAAAGTTATTGTACAAGATATTCTTCACCAATGCCTAGATTGGGTGATCGCCCAAAGAATGCATGTATAGGTCAAAACCGTGTAGAAGTTCATAATCAAGGACATGAAGGCCCTCTTCCTCAAAAGAAGCCCTATATTTTGCTACCTAAGAACATAAACTTATCCATGATTTATCATCATAGGGAGAAAAATTACACAAAGAAGGATTGACGATTCTTCGATTATGAGGAATAATTGATTACCAACAAAAGAGAATTGATGATTTAGAAAATCAAGTGAAAAATATACAAATATCTCTCGATGCATACAAGAACAGATATGGAAGACTATCAAAGGCATCATCATCTTTTGATCAGTTCACTATCGATGAATTATTCAATCAACAAAACATTGAATAGTGTTAACTCTCTGTTAACTCTCCCGATGAAATCCTTCATTTTTGGGGGAAAAAGTCCAGCTCAATCCTCGAGGTAGCTTCTCTGAGTAATCGCGCGAGCACGGAGACCGATATCTTCTGTTCCGCCCAGCCACGTAGTGATAATTAGTTACTCTCTCTCTCTCTTCATAATTGTGAGTCATCCCCCCACATGGCTTCACACATGGGTGCCACATGGCCCTCATGTGTGAGCCCACCTAATAATAAACTTAGAGGTGGTTCACACCTCCCTTAGGGGTACTCCATGACATTTCCTTCCCCTTAACTCCATTTTTGTCCTCAAAAATGGTATTGGAAGGTGTAATAGAAAGAGAGAACTAATAATAACACTACTCCCACTATATCCCCATGTATAGAAATACATGGTCCTGTCTCCGTGTTGTTTCCCCATATCCTTCCCCTTAAGAAAACTCTTGGGAAGGTAACGTGAAACTGGGAAACCGTCTCTGAAGGGTGCTAACCCGCTCCCATGTGGCACTATCTTCTGAACTATCTTTCCACTTTACTAGACACTCTTTATACAAGTGACTCCTCGTCCGTTTCTCTCGAGTGCGTAGTATGCTCTCTGGCTCATGTGGAATAGATTGCACAGAAATAGGCTCTACTACCTCACTATCTGGAATGAGGTTGTCAGATTCACCCAGCCTTTTCTTAAGTCGGCTAACATGAAAAACTGGATGGATTTGACTATTCTCAGGAAGTTGGAGCTGGTAAGCCATCTTTCCTATTCTCTTAAGTATTCGGAAAGGTCCACAATACCTAGGAGATAATTTTGGACAAGGTCCCGTCTTCATGGTTTCCGACCTAGATGGAACTCTAAGATAGACTTGCTCTCCTACCTCAAAGTTGATATCTCTTCTTTGAGGGTCAGCATAGGCTCTAGCCCTATCCTGAGCTCTCCTAATGCTGTCCTTAGCAAGCCTAAGCATATCATTCATTTCTTCCAAGAAGTCCTTTGCAGCTTGAACTTTTTCATTCTGCAAGCCAACTGCATAAGGAGCCCTTGGCTGAAACCCATACATAAGCATAAATGGACTATGCCCAGTGGAAGAGTGCTTGGCACTATTATATGCAAACTCTACTATAGGTAAGTACTCCTCCCAATTAGTTTGCCTTTCATTCACATATGCTCGAAGCATATCCTCTAGGATTTGGTTAACCCTTTCTGTTTGCCCATCCGACTGTGGATGCTCGGCTGTACTCATGCTAAGCTTTGTATCCAACCTTTTGAAGACCGCTCTCCAAAAGTGGCTAGTAAACTTCCTATCCCGATCAGAAACTATGTCTAAAGGAAGACCATATAACCGGTATAGGTTCTCTACAAAGAGTCTAGCCAACTCAGGTGTCTTCACTGTAGTACGTGTCGGAATAAACCTAGCCATTTTGGTTAACCTATCCACAATTACCCAGACCGAGTCGTGCCCTCTCTATGTCTTAGGTAATCCGACTATAAAGTCCATGGAGATACTCTCCCACTTCCCATTGGGAATATCCAATGGGTGGAGTAGCCCTCCAATCCTCAACCTCTCAGCTTTGTTGACCTGGCATTTATTGCACTTAAGCACATACTCTAGGACATCCTTATGAAGTCTAGGCCAATAAAACTGCCTCTTAACAAGATCATAAGTCTTGTTAACTCCTGGGTGTCCCGCACTAGGTGTGTCATGACACTCATATAAAATATGCCGTCTCATCTCAACATCTTTAGGGACACACACCTTACCTTTATATAACAGATATCCATCTTGGACACTGTAATTCTTCCACTTGAATCCTTCTTGAGTACCCGTCGATACTCCATCCTCACTGGAAACCCGTATATCACGATCCCCATTCTCTATGGCTTCCCAAATCTCGGAATATGCAGGATCAAACCTACATTTTCCTCTAAGGGACTCAAGTAGCTCACTAGTGATCTGAGTAAAACTCAGTCCATTGAGAATAGGCATGCGGCTAAGTGAATCAGCCACCACATTAAACTTTCCCTTCCTATACCTAAGCTCATAATCAAACTCATGAAGGGTCTCTGCCCATCGGGCCTTACGACCTTTAAGGTCTGTTTGATTAGAGAGCCACTTAATGCTCTCTTGATCAAACACTATCGTAGCTTTGGCACCATATAAATAATGACGCCACTTCTTCAAAGCATGGACTATTGCATACAACTCCTTCTCATAGACGGAGTAATTCTTTTGAGCCGGTTCTAGTTTCTTGCTCTCAAAAGCTACTGGTCGACCATCCTGTACTAAAACCGCTCCTATAGCAAAATCACTCGCGTCGGTCTCAACCACAAATGGTTTGTTGGGATCTGCTATATGTAAAAGTGGAGCTGTAGCAATTGCTACTTTCAACTTTTCCATACTTTGCTTCTGTTTGTCTCCCCAATGAAAGGCTTTCCCTTTCCCTTTAAGCTGTTCCGTCATCGGGACAGCAATTTTGGCATAGTTCTTAATGAATCTTCGATAGAAACCTGATAAACCTAGGAAGATCTGCAGCTCTTCTAGGTTCCGTGGATGTGGCCATTCCATAATAGCCCTTACTTTTTCAGGATCCATCTGGATTCCATCCTGGGAGACTATATGCCCAAGGTATCTAACCTCTTTCTTGAAAAATTCACACTTTGACTCCTTAGCAAAGAGCGAATTTTCCCTTAGCACTTGAAATACTTTTCTCAAGTGTTCCAAGTGCTCCTCTTCTGATGCACTATAGATCAGAATGTCATCCAAAAAGTCTACTACAAAATGTCCTAGATAAGGCCGTAAAACACTATTCATGAGCTTCATGAAAGTGGCAAGAGCATTGGTGAGACCAAAAGGCATCACCAAAAACTCATAGTGCCCATATCTAGTCCTAAATGCAGTCTTAGGGACATCCTCTGCCCTAATCCTGATCTGATGATATCCTAATCTAAGGTCAAGCTTGGTAAAATACCTAGCTTGATGTAACTGATCAAATAGATCTTCCAACCTAGGCATTGGAAATCTATTTTTAATAGTTACCTTATTAAGTGCTCTATAATCTATACATAGTCTCGTAGAGCCATCTTTCTTTTTAACTAGGAGCATTGGCGATGCCCATGGTGAGTTACTAGGTTTGATGAAGCCTTTATCTAAATAATCTTGCAATTGCTTCTCAACCTCCTCATGCTGAGAAACACTAAGCCTATAAGGTGGTCTACAAATAGGGTTAGTGTTAGTAACAACCTCTATGGCATGGTCAATGTCCCCTCTCTCAGGTGGTAGCCCTCTAGGTAAGTCAGTGGGAAAAACATCTCTGTACCCAAACATAAGATCCTTAAAACTTTTAACCACACACTCTTGCAAAAAAGAATAGTAGAAAGTCCTGTTCATATTTACATTCCAAGCATGAAAATATACATCAGATGAGCTGTCTGTACAATGCTCCATATCATGACTATACCATAAAAACATATCCTGTACATGCTGTGAACAACAGAGACTATACAACTCTAATGATGAGATGAGAGGTGCACTAGGTACATCTCTCTCTCCCTGAATACAAACTTTACTTCCATTCTTTTCAAACTCGAGTGTGTTGTTGATAGCTGCGTTTAAGTGTGTCTCCTAGCCCCCATAGCCACTCTCTTCCTAAGACTAGATCTGTCCTCTCCATGTTCATAATTTGGAAGTCCATATGATCGGTATAATCCTGCATCTTGACTTCCAAATCGGATACCATAGTATCCCATATTCTTTTATCTTACCCTTGCATCATAGATACAATGTATTTATGTGCACTAGGCTGCTGGGGAATCTTCAATTTCTTGACCAAAGCATAGTTTATGAAGTTATGAGTGGCAGAGTCATCTATCATGACTCGCACCCGGGTCCCGTATACACTACCATGTAGCTTGACCAAGTCATGTGGTCCAAACTGCGGTGACCACAATAACTGAGTCAAACAACACGTGTGCTCTATATCCTCGTGCATCACCTCCACTCCCTTGCAGCTAGAGCTGCCATGAATGGGAAGGGTCTGCACTAGGTGGACCGCCTTTTTGCCCTTTCAGGAGCCGTACTAGACTCTGGTCCTTTTTTCTTTTCTTCCCCCTTCTTGAGTGGACAGTTCCACTGCGAATGGCTAGGGGATAGGCACCTAAAACACAGATTCTCTCTTTTGGCCTTCTCAAACTGGTCTGTGGATAGCTTAGGCCCTTGTGATCTTTGTTTTTTAATAAAAACCTTGTTTTTCCCAAAAGGCAACTTTTTCTTAAATTTAGTGGTACTAAGAGGTTTAAGGGGCTGATCCGTCTCCATAGGAGTATACTGAGGACGGTTATGGTCCTCATATATCTGTGCATATTTGATCGCCTCCTCAAACGTCTTAGGTGCATTCCTCCTGACTTCCCTCTTTATGGCTTTATCCAAGCCCCTAACAAACCCTCTGGTTTTCTGAAAATCATCTAGACCCTTAAGCTTCAAAGTGATCTCTCTATAGTGGGATAGATAGACTGAAAGAGGCCTGCCTCTTTGAGTAATCCTATCCCACTCATCCCAATTCCTCTCCTCCTCGTTCTCAGGAAGAAACTCTTTTAGGAAAAGAGTCTCAAACTGAGTCCAGTCACTAGGGATAGAGTTCGCCTCCTTAAGACTCATCCACCACTTATAAGCACGTGGGCTGAGGGAGAGACTCGCCTCTAGCACACGATACTCAGGTGGGGTGCCTTTCAATTGATGCAAATCATGCCACTTTTGTAAAAAAGTGTAGATTGCATCCTTGTTCCTGTCTCGGTCATCCCTCGTAAAGGTAGGTGGCTTCAAGTCTTTCAAGAGGGGAGCTTCCCTAGAGCTCTCTCCTTTGTGCTTACTAGGAAGAGAAGTCTCTTTCCTAGTAATCTCTAGAGGAATGATAGGAGTCTCTCTTTCCTTCCTAGCTAGGAAAGAGGTGACACTAGTCTCAAGTGAGATCATTTGAGACTTAAGCTGTTGTATAAGAGATGTGATGCTACCCAAATCTTTCTCTAACTTAAGGGTTTGCTCTTTCAAATCAATGAATTGGTCACGAGTGACAAATTCATCTATAAGCTCTTCATAAGTATACTCTTGCTGTGAAGGCTCTTTTTCTTCTAAATTCTCTTCTATTTCTTGCCCTAACTCTACTTCTTCCATCCTAGCGTCAGGATCCTCTAGTTGCTCTCTAGGTGGAGAAGTGGTCTCAACTACTTGTTTGCCTTTAGTTTCCATGTTTAAGTACCCTTCCCCCGTTTGCTAACTAGAGTGTATGAAAATGAATGGAAGTAGAGTTTAAATATGCAAGAAGAAGAGAAATATAACACAAGAGCACTTCCCTGATACAAAATAGAGTTGCGGAAGCGTAATCCAAGTGGTCTTTGATGCTTCAAGCCGCTGATTTTGAATCCTCGCCAGTCCCAAAAGAAAATTGGAAATGTCCGCTTGGTCCGGGGAGGTTCTCAACACCATAAACTATCCAAAACAACACCAAAAGTGCGTAGGAAAAGCCCCAAACGGGCAAACTGAGTGAAACTGAGCAATTTCAGAGATATAACAATCCTCGCCAGTCCTCAAATTGTTGTCGAGCACCTGCACTTCAAGAATTTGAGACTATCCCAAGTGAAAAAATTGGATTTGGAGTCCGGATGACGAAAAACTAGGCCCGAGAATGGCCGCCTAGTTCCTGCTGAAGTGCTGCAGAGAGATTTTGGTAGATTTGCCTCATCCAAATCCAACACCGATGGTTTCTGAGCGAAGCTTAGGAGTGTAGCTTCGAAACGTGACCAAGATTTTTGAAATCCGATATCATATGAGGAAGATATGGTACAGAGAAGTCGGGTATGTCACCGATGGTAAGTGAAAAACTTCATCTTCATGGATGGATGACTTTGGGAACTTCAAAACTGAGGGAATGAAGCTTTTTTGAATCACTTCCCAACCCATAACCCTTCTCCACAGCCCGTATTACATTTATACATCATGATTTTCCAAAAAACTTGACTCATAACATCACTTTTCCATTCCAAAATTCTATAAAAATTTCAAATGTTACCTCCCTGCTCAATTCGAACTCACTATCAAGAAAGAAAAGTTCTTGGGCTGTCGATGAAGGAGAGTTTTATCCCACATAGACACAGACGCGCGCTCAATTCGGCATATATATAATGGACTCCTTCCATACTTCGCACATCTTGGAGGGAGGGTAGAGGGAGAGCTCTTGGGTCCCTTGGTCCACGATGTGGACGCGCGCAGCGGCAGTTCTGTGCTCCTTCATGGGCGGTCCCGTCGGCAGTTATGCCTCAGTCCGTACGCTGACCTGCTCCGATACCATATGTTAACCCTAGTTAACTCTCCCGATGACATCCTTCATTTTTGGGGGAAAAAGTCCAGCTCAATCCTCGAGGTAGCTTCTCTGAGTAATCGCGCGAGCACGGAGACCAATATCTTCTGTTCCGCCCAGCCACGTAGTGATAATTAGTTACTCTCTCTCTCTCTTCATAATTGTGAGTCATCCCCCCACATGGCTTCACACATGGGTGCCACATGGCCCTCATGTGTGAGCCCACCTAATAATAAACTTAGAGGTGGTTCACACCTCCCTTAGGGGTACTCCATGACAAATAGACAAGCTGTTTTTTGTAATATTTAGAATAATCACTTTATGATAAAGAAAACATTTTTGCAATTGAATCTAAACAAAGTATCCAGAGTACATCTTTTTCTTCATTCTGAATATCATCATTTATTATAGGTACCATGTTATCTATTTCTCATGTTTGAACCATCATTGTGATCTACATCTAAATAATGATAACTTCATGAATCATTTGTTAAACTTTCATGAGTTTGAAATTCTCGAAAAGTTTATTGTGTTGTTGTAGAAGCTATCTTGGTTTGAGCATGTAAAAAAAGCATATTACAAAAAACGTATACCAAATCATTGGCACATGATACACTTAAGCAATTTCTTCATTTTGAATGAAGAAAATAATGTGCACTTCAATTACGTTCACAACTACCGTTTGAAGCTATTATTGAAATCACTCTCATAGTTATATGGTGCAACTCCACTGCTTCACCTCCATACTCTTTCCACCATATAGGAGGTGGATGCTTTTGAATCACTTCAATATGCCCTAAATCTCTAAAACATCCTTCTCGATTTACATAAGCTACTCTTTGGTGGAATGCATCTCGACCATATGTACTTCTCTAGCCATGCCTTCCATCTTCGATCCACAATCATTTCTGCAAGTGTTAGCTTGACTTTCAATAATCCACTAAGCACAATATAGGCTATTGCAAATCGTGTAGCACGAAAGATAAGAAGTGCTTTGTTGAGAGATTAGAATATGAAAATTGATGCTCTCAGATAAATTTGATGGTGTATTGCAATTCTAGCACTTCCAAAATTAGGTGCATTATCAATCAGATTGTTTGGAACACCCACGTGAGATATAGCATGTTCATATCTTTACAAGAAAAGCTAAACTTTTCTCTTTAAGAGAAGTATCAACTGCTTCCAAAAACATACTTTCCAAGTTGGACATATAACCATGACATTCATCAACGGCTTCTTCTGACAACTTGTCCATGCATCTAGTGCTATTGTACATCCATACATGGGTACATAATCAAGCACTATTCATTTTAAAATAGTTTCAATACTTTTATTCACTTTATCTACATACTATGTTTGCATTTTATTGTAATATGGCATGGTGAATCCTTTTCGTGTAGTTGACATCAAAGCATCTTTGAAAAAAACCCAAAGGAATCACACATGCTAAAAATGTTTGAGTCCATTTAAGATGAAGCTCAAGACAATCTTGCTTTTCAAAAGCTATAGGTATTGTGTTATGCTATTTAGTACGAACAAAGCATAGTGACACATTATTAGATACACCATTTTTACTACATTCACTAGGTGCACTCTTTCTTGATGTAGGTGGAGAAAATGGATACATGTATCTTGATTACTCTCAAAAATAGTTTGTGATACTTGAGTGGAAATATCATGAGGATCCTTTGTTTTCATTGATACATCTACTTGTTCTTGCTCTACACTTGGACTACTCTGAAAGTATTGTGAAGTAATCATGCTTTTAAATCTTTTTGATGTGATACCTTGAGATTTACATTTCTTTGCATAACAAGCAAAGTGTACCCATATATCACTATCAGGATTATAATATCCTGCCACATTATTGCATGTACTAAAAAGATGCTCTCTTATTCGAGTTGCCTACATAATGATGTCCACAACATTTGCATTGTATTGTAGAGAATGTTTTACCCTCTTGATGAATAATCACATATGACCATTCTTTTCCCATTCCCATAATGCATGCTTTATGAAGACTTTATATCTACAAAAAGTCAACATAAATCAATATCAAATAACATATGCATTCCACTAAATTTCTACAAACTACTCTGAATCTCTCTTAAAGTTTTTAAATCTATTAATCTATCTATCTATTTATATTTCTCCCTCTTCATATAAAGAGATAGATTTTAACTCATAATCATATGTGCACATACATTTACACATACTATTGTGAAGTAAGAATCAATATTGAGTCGAAAAATCGCAATAGATTTTAATCCTCAATCATACACACACATACACTTACACATACTATTGTAAAGTAGGAATCAATGTTGAGTGAGATGATTACAACAGATTTTAATTCTCAATCATACACACACATACACTTACACATACTATTATGAAGTAAGAATCAATGTTGAGTCAAAAAATCACAATAGATTTTAGTTCTCAATCATACACACACATACACTTACATATACTATTGTGAAGTAAGAATCAATGTTGAGTCAGACAATCACAATAAATTTTACATTGTTGACATATGCACATACACTTACATATACAATTGTGAAGTAAGAATCAATGTTGAGTCAAACAATCACAATAGATTTTCATTCACAATTATACACTCAAATGCACACACACATACTATTGGATGAAACTTTGTTGGATCCCTTTACAATTCAAGGGATTTGAGAAGGTGTTAATATGTCTACAAGATACTTATGCACAAATAATCGAATTGTCGAATAACGAATAATACAACCTAGCTAAAGAATGCATCCTTTATGCATGAAAAGATGTCGACAACCTCATATGACCTCAAGAAAATCATGCATGGCATATTACGCCAATTGAGAAGGAACTTTAGTGGAAAGATACTCAAACCTCGTTCTTTGCGTGCTTTTTGAAAAGAGCCTTTCTTATCTTTATCGTTACCCCAAGGAACTCGGCTGCATAGCTTATTGAATGGATGACTCTATCTCATCGTTTCTTCAATGCCCTTGGATATCTCTTCTATTGCCAAAGAATAGAGAGTGATGCCATGCCTTATTATAAAATGAAGTCACCATCTAGGGAGAAATAGATGGTGCTTAGGATGCAAATAAAACACACCAACAATGTGTGAAATGAAGGCCATAGGAACATAGGGGAATGGCTTTTTATGACTTATATGCTCTTCAAATTTCTTATTTTGTAATGACAAACAAACTCCAACTCACATCAATATGACCATAAGTTTTTAGGTTCATTCATGTGCAAGAAAAGGATAACCAAAATGCCCAATGAGTGAGATGATAGGAAATAATCCCATATGCAACGTGTGAAACATTGCAAGCAATAGTATAACTAGTATAACAAAAGGAATATAAATTTATCTTGATGCTTTCTCTTGTCGAAGTTGAAAATTTGGGAAGACATAGTCCTCCTTTAAGGTTATTCTCCGGATTATACTCCACATGGGGATTGAACTCTCCTCTCCCCTTGTCATGCGGATGGCAGCGAACTTTGAATTGAAAATATCTGAATAGGAGAGATTGAGTACTTGCGCTGTTCATGCTAAATAGAGAGAAAAAAGAATTCTATTTTCGTGGACGGGCTAGGAAGAGGGTCAACAATCCCATATAGGATGTCTAGAAACTGAAATTGAGCTGTATACTCTGACATGAGCTTCCGGAGAAGTATGCGTGTGTATGCGTATATGTGTGTGCATGTGTATTTGTGATATGTATATGTGAATTTTCATGGGTATGTGTATTTACATTTGTATGTGTTTGTCTACATGTGTATGTGCCTATATAGTATGTCTATGTGCATATATATATATATATATATATATATATATATATATATATATATATATATATATATATATATATATATGTGTTCATGTATATGTGCATAAGTGTATGTGTATGCGTGTTGTTTGGAGAAAAGCCTAACCTCACTATGTATCCTCCATAATGTGTAGGAACTACTCAAACGGATATTCTCACTTCACTTAGAAATATGAATCAAACCATATATCATTCATGTTTTTCAATTTACTACTATAGATTATAAATTCCACTAGGAGTTACGTATAGCCATTAAATTCACAATTAATCAAAGATGACTAATAGATTGAAAAGTAGAGCTAAGTCGACTTTAGAGCACTCTAGTTACAACGCAAAGCTAGACAACTCTATTATTAGTGCTTTAGTATGCAGTAATGAGCCATGGAAATTCAAACATAAGAGGAGGGCAGATAGGGGAGCTGTTTAAACATGTAGGGGGAGTTGCCTTATTGTATAGATCTAACTCATAGGGAACTTCTTTTCTTGACCCTCTCCTTGATTTTTGTTCTTGGTAAAAGTACAGAAAATAGCATATCTAACTATATATATATATATATATATATATATATATATATATATATATATATATTAACGCTATTTTATGGATCCATCTATCCATGATTTAGGGATTCAGAAGACTATTAAAAAAAAAAAAATCGTACAATGCCGAGTCGCCGACGATAACATGATGAGTTTTGACTTTTTGGTTGTGCATTGTAAATGAGACACGCTCTCTATATAATATGTACGATCAGTTGAGGATGAGGTTACTTAAAGTACGGCATCTACTGATAACAGTATGGCACTTGCGGAATCTTGTAAATGATCAAAAGAGCAAGCGTAGAAAATTGTGCAGGTTTTCGATTCCCCATTGCTTTGCTGCTTCTCTCTAAGTTTGCTTTCCATGAGGCGGCGTTTTATGGATGCAGCGACGAGAGCAAAAATGAGCTGGCAGCCGAGGAGAGGGAACTAGGAAGAGCGATCAGTCGATTGGAACAGAGTTGCTCATCACCATCGCCACCGAGTAAAGTATATTTTAGCCTCCTCAAATCATGCTACAAGCATCGGAATCTTGATTATGTCAGACGGATCCTATCTCACCTGGCCAGTCATAAATACCTCTTAAGCGGACTTCTGGGTGAGAACCTAGTGATCACCTTGGCGAAATGTGGGGACGTTGAGTCTGCTCTTCATGTATTTTACCAGTTGCAATACCGAACAACATTCTCTTGGACAGCCATCATATCTGGATTGCTCGACTCGGGTCGCAGCAAAGATGCGCTTACAATGTACCTTTACATGCAGCAGGAAGGAGTGGAACCAGATAATTACACATTTGTCAGTTTATTAAAAGCATGCGGGAATATATCCAACCTTGACCTAGGCCAAGCTTTACATGACAATATTCAAAGTAGGAGCTTGGCATGTGATGTGTTTATCGGGACTACCCTCATAAGTATGTATGGGAAATGTGGAGCTAGTTTAGAAGCTGAAAATGTGTTTCTGAAGTTGCCAGCAAAAAATCTTGTTACATGGAATTCAATGCTCTCTGCCTATGTTGAAGGGGGTCAAGCAGAGAGGGCTCTCCATCTTTACAGGCAAATGCTTGATGAATGCATGACAAGAAATCCAGAGACATTGCTTATTGCAATTCAAGCTTGCAACCTTCTTGCAAGCAAAAATGACAGTGAATTACATCAGGAGAACAAAGTGATCGCATTAGAAATTGGTCACACCTTACATTCTGAAGCAAGGAGGATGAACTTTATACAAGACAGTCACATTGGCAATACATTGTTGAGTTTATATGGAAGATGCAATAGTGTTACTAAAGGAGAGAATGTGTTTTCTTGTCTTTCAGGATATGAGGTCATTTCATGGACTGCGCTCATATCAATGTATGTTGAGTGCAGCCAAGGGACCAAGGCTTTACATGCCTATACGAAAATGCAAATGGAGGGTGTTAGTCCAAATCAGCAAACAGTTGTAAGTGCCCTTCAGGCATGTTGTGTCCTTAAACATGAGGGAGACATATTTGAGGAACAATCATCATCGCTTGAAATCGGAAGGGCCTTACATGAAGATGCTCAGAGGTCATTCACTGACTTAGACACTTTTGTCTGTACCACATTGATTGGCTTGTATGCAAAGTGTGGGGAAATATTGGAGGCAGAAAATGTTTTCTGCGTATTGGCCCATCACACGGTTGTACAGTGGAACGGAATGCTCTCTGCATATGTAGAACAGGGTCAAGGGAGAAAGGCCTTACACTGCTATAGACAGTTGTGTGATAGTGGTTTGCACCCAGATCAGGGTACATTCATCATTGCTCTGCAGGCTTGCAACATCCTTTTAGAAGAGATGGAAGATGCAAGTTTTATAGAACAATATGGTGCAAAATATAATGTTCATGGGGTTGGCCAGGCACTTCATGCAGATGCGAAAAAGGCAGGTTTGGCCTCTGATGTGGTGGTTGGTACTGGCCTCATAACTATGTACTCTAAATGTGGGACCATCAGAGAGGCAGAGACAACTTTTGCAGGTTTATCAAAGCACAATATGGTTGCATGGAATGCTATGCTTTCTGCATATGTCAACCAAGGTCAAGGAATTAAGGCTCTTTGTTTGTACATTCATCTGAAGAGAACACTACCGCTCTTAAATTTCGTTACCATCATCTGCATTCTGCAGGCCTGTAGTGGTGTTGGATCTTTGGAGAATTGTTGGCAACTCCATTTTGCAGCACTTACTGCTGGTCATGATGCTGAAGGTTTTCTTGCAAGCACTCTAATTCACACTTATGGTAATTGTGGAGACACTGAAGATGCACTTGCTGTTTTGAGTGGCCTAACAAGACCTATTATTGCATCGTGGAATTCTTGCATCGCTGGTTATGGAGCAGTTGGGAACGCTTTAAGTAGTTGGCACCTATTTGAAGAATCACAGCTTACTTGCAATGAAGCCACACATGCTACATTTACCTCCCTCCTTGCTGCCTGTAGTCATGGAGGTCTTGTAGATGAGGGTATATCAGTATTCAAATATATGAAGGAAGAGTTTCTCTTGAAACCATTCACGAACCAATATGTCACTCTAATAGACCTTATTGGTCGCTCTGGAAATTTTTCCATGACAGAAGAAGTTATCTATAACGTTCCTGATAACTGCAGTCTCTCCTTTTGGATGTGCTTGTTGAGTGCTTGTTGCTTGCATGGTAATTCTGAACTTGGAGAGTTAGCATTCAACCATGCCATCAATTTACAATCAGAAGAACCTACTCCTTATGTGTTGATGGCAAATCTATGTTATAGAAAAATGGCTTTCAACGAGTCTCATGCTGCAGGCCACTGAGAAACAGCCCTGCATGTCATGCTTCTCTCATGTCTGAGAATGTGTGTGCTCTTTGTAGAGAATCCACAAAGAGTTTAAATACTCAAGACTACTTATCAAAGATCAATGGTGTTGTATGATAGTTAATTACATTGGGGGTATGAATTTAGGATTTAGGGCATGACTAGTTCCAAGATAAAAGTAGTACTAAGGTTGGGATATTTTTCCGTGGCAACCTTTTGGCAGTAGAAAAATGTCTCGCATGTTCCCTTAACACTCTCAAGTATTTCATGGACAAAAGGTTAGTTATGTCTCTAAAGACAACACAAGGACTTTGCTGAAGAGGGACACTTGTGAGATTGTATATGGTCAATCTATTACATAGTCAGGAAGCATGTGCATATACTCAGAGCAAAATTATAAGTATATGTGATAAGTTTTTCAACCAGTCAGGGCATTCATGTGATGTTATCTGAAAAGCTGGGGAAAGAGGTCAAGGTTGTGCAAACTTTTAAAAAGCAAGTCACTAGAGCCACTATTAAAAAATGTATCCTTGGTTTACATCGAATTATTTTACGATAAGAATCATGGTTTTGACTGTCAGATCAACCTAATCTCAACTACTATGAGCTAACCTTTTGAAGTGGTTCTGGTCAAGAAAGTGTTTACTAACCAGTGAAAAGTTGGCATCTGAGTGTTTCATATATAATTTTAAGTTGAATTATATACATATACTTGTGTTTAGGTATTGGGAAGATCAATATCCTATGTTCTTGGAAGTGCAAGGATATCAATGCCAAGATTGAAAATCAAGATTGAGAACTATAGGATAGCTACAAATTAATCATGGGAAGAAAAATTCAGAGGAGAAAATTTAATAAAGAGGGTGAAACACATCTTTCCTCAGTTTGGAGCGTGACACAAGGAATGAGAATGAACCTAAGAGAAACAAGAAGTGGGCTCCTTCAAATTATGCACTATTGCAAGTAACCTGAGAATTGCTTAGAAGGCTCACTGAATTACTTCCGGTCATCAGGGTGACGGAGACCCAGTATGGAAGTCAGTGGAGGTTGATACTACCGAATGCCACCAGCCATTTATCCATTTTGATGATTGGAAACAATTTGCTGAAACTTGTGAGGAATCGTTGAACAATGAGAGATTCTACATTGCTCAGAAATGTACTTCTTATTTCTTGTTGGTTCATTCATTTCTGTGTGTGAAGTTCGAGTGTATGGAAAGTTTTTGTAGCTCATTGCCAGCAAATTGTTGTTTGCCCTTCAAATCTTTCCCAAGGCTTTTCTAATGGTATTCAGAGAAACAAATATCATCTTTGCCTTTTTTTGGTGTGATTACTTCACAATGGTCCCATTGTTTCTATGATTTGGTTTCTGATGTCGGTCTCACAATCTCTGGACTTTGGAAAATGTAAGATATTCAAATCTCATACCTGAATTCTGATTTGAAGCATGCCTTAATGAAATATGTAAAGGGGAAAGTCAAATATAAGAACATTTCACTGAGTTGATTAATTAAATCTTCAACGAGGTGAGGTGAATTGAATTTGTCTGTTAAAACCCTGATGCTCCTGCCTGTAGAATGAATCAGGATAGTTCAATGATACTTCTCTTCATGACAGCAAGGGAGATGCCTAATTGATGCTTTCCTCCCTCATGCTGACTTCTGGTGTAGAATCTATTAAAAAGTATTGAATAAAGGTCAGGGGTAGTTGGATTTGTTTGTTAGCACCATGATGCTAATGCTTGTGGACTAAATCAAAATGGTTATGGTGCTTCTCTTCATCATGGCAATGGAGTAAATGTTGGATTTCGTTCATCCAATATCTTACTTAGAACAATACAAATCATTTCACACCTAAATATATGCTCAATGAACTGCTCAATGGATGAATCTGCATGCATGCAACTGATTACATCAGCTTGGAATAGCTGAACCATGAACTCCGATACTGAACTGCAGCAGAAAAGCATAACTGATGGAACTTTAAAATCAGCAACAGACACAACACTTCCATGTTGACATACTAGAATAGTAGCCTTATGTGACTGATCAACATGATCATGACTGACCAGCAATAACAAGACAACTTCCTCCTGATGATAAGCGCACCTTTCACATATGATAGTATGAGCTGAATCTTATCATCAAGATTGAACTTTAAGCTGTTTATATAGCTCTCAAGAACATTATTTTTTTGCTGTCATTATTGAAAACCAGGTAAATAAACCACAAAAACAGGTTGACTAATATTTCACCATGAAAAGGTGGATGTTAGTTGTTTATAATCCTGAAAAGGTTCTTTGGCTGCTTAATATATTTAATAAGAACTTATTATCCTTTTTTTTCTTCCATTTGTTGAGTTTTCTTTTTCTTTTCACCTTGAGTCACGGAAACCTCATTATTAAGCTCATCCATCTTCTAGTGAAGGTTACACACACAAAAAGTAGGTCCATTTGTTTAACACCCTTCTTGATGTAACAGATGAACACTGAGCTGAACAATGGTTGGCTGAGTCTTAAAATTCTTTTTCCTCTCTCATGAATACTAATCACTAAGATAGGAGACAAATAGGACCATGATTGACTAATTGAAAACAAGTCTCAAAACCTTTTAGTTATGATTAAACCAAGGGTTTTAAATCCAAGCATATCTGACTTAAACATATGACTCATATTGCAAAACAACTTTTGATGATGAACTCATTAAGGACTTTGACTTCTCTAAGAAATTTGCAACCTGATTTGAAGCTTTGATGGAGCTTTAAATCAACAACAAGTGCAACACATCCAAGTTGACATATGAGAATAGTAGCGTTCATGTGACAAAGCACCAAGATTACCATTGATCAGCAACAACAAGGCAACTTCCTCTTGATGATATGAGCATGATCAAGAGTGTGCCTTGGGCTGTTTAAATAACCTTCAAGAACCTTATGTTTTTGTTTCAAGCACCTGAAAATCTAGGTAATAAATCGAAAAGCAGGGAGACTAATATTTCACCGTAAAAATTTAGGTACTAGTTGCTTTTGATATCCAAATCTTATTCAATTCCTCTTATTAAATTTAAAAGAGCTTAAAATCAATGTTCTTTCTAGCTTTTCTCTTGCTTTTGTCATACAAAGCTGACCAAACCCCGATTATTAAACTTCTCTACCTTTTGGTGAAGGTTACTGTCAGACATTGATCCACAGGGATCATGACATTGATCCATAGGGATCAGTCCATGTGTGTCAGACTCTCCTCCCATCCATATATACCCTCTTGTACTCTAAAAATAGCAACAGTCTCGAATAGTCTAGTGCCGTGTTAGCGGCCGCCGGATTGGAAGATTGTATAACGGAAATCTTGCTTCACACGTGCAAAAGGTTGTTACGCAGGCACGATGTATTCTTTTATATAAAGCAATGAAAAGAAAGACGCGCGAGAGAGACGATTCATGGAATCACCAGCCTGTTCGTCTGGGGGATTGCCTGAACACTGCTGTAGCGCTGTTGTCTAATTTCTGCGTACTCTGATTGTACTGTGTGTATCTGTGTTTTGTTACCTATCGATCTCTGTTGAGGTTGCGAGTTCTATTTACATCTAATAGATCGTGAACTGTTGTCTGAGTAAGTTGTTTGTGAATCTCTATTGGGTTATGGTGTTAGTCCGCGCATTGTGTGTTACCCCTTCTTGGAATGTTCTACCAGTGGTTGGTGAAGTCTGATGCAACTGTGGTAGCGTTTTGGTATTCAGATCTGTACGGTGTTGTCTGCAGTGTTGGAATCTGTCTTCATACGGTAAAGTTAAGTACGTAAGGGTCTTCTAAGTTGCGCACTGAGTTTTCAATACGGTGTGTTTGAACTATCGAGTTCTTTGTGTCTACGATGTTTTCTATGAAGGTTGAACGAATACTCTTGTTTCCGGTATTTCTAGTAAGTTTATGTGTATATGCAACATAGCATCTTAGCATATTCGGTGCACGTGGTTGAACTAAGACTATGAACAGTAATGTCTAAGTACAATAGATTTTGTTAGAGCTCTCAACAGTAGTATATTGCTGAGCAGTGAGTTTGGGAACTAAGTACAGGGCCTCTGTATAACAGACCCCTACCACTCCCAAGAACCCACTTAGGTGCTTAAATGCATTTTTGACAGCTAGTCTCGCGTTTAAGCGTTTAACACTGGCGCCGTCTGTGGGAAGGTGGCATCAAGATTGCCGTTTATCTGTCGAAAGTGTTATCCAGATTGCCATTTATCTATGGGAAGGTGGCAATAGATCAGATTGTTGCAAACCTGTTGTGAAAACGTGACTGTAAATTTTTAATCGACAGTAACAATACGCGAATTAGTACAAAAGATGATACATGCCGGTTACTTGATCCGGTGAAACGTATCCAAAGAACCACCAGCCTAGGGTACTTAATTTACTAAGAACGACTCCGGGAGGTAGAAGTACAGCTAGACCTAACCTAGTTGTCAAGAAAGTAAAGAACGTTAGTAGTGATTCCGGTCATATTCCGGTAGAACATGTTACTCCTTTGGTAAATTCCGGTACTATTTTGGCACAGTCTGTCAAAGATATAGTAACTCCAGAACCTACCAGGACGCAGCCTGAAGTTAGTTTAACAACATTGGATAAAGATTCAAATCTGTTTATGACTAGAAACACTGTAGCCAAGGAAATTAGTGAAGGAGAAAAAACACCTGGTTTTGGCGAAGATTCGACACATTCCGGTGATATTTCGGTAACAGTTGCTGAAAAATCGCAGTTTTCCGGCGACGGTTTACCCTTTCTCGATGAATCTTCAGCCTAGTCACCGCTATTAGGAGTAAGTTTCCCTACATTCGACTTCAAGAAGGAAGGTAGCCTGTTCGAAACCGAGATTCGAAATATATTGAACAAGATTATCGAACCGAAAAGTGCACAGGCTGATACAGACTCCGACGGTTCAGATATTTAGCCTCGGAATACAGGAGAAAGTCACCATACAACCATCAGCACGATGAACGAACAACAACAACAACAACTATGTCTACCCAGGCCGACTCCAACAGGAGTAACGTATACCAAATTTGGTGGATTCCCAAGAGATGACCCAGATGCTCATGTACGCACGTTTGAGATAAGTTACGCAGTGCTCAATCATCCACCTGATCCGGCGTATAAGGCTATTGTTTTTCAATCGACATTGGTCAACGAAGCAGCTAGATGGCTTACAGAATATGATATTAACCATTTCGGCACTTATGAAGCAGTAAGAGATGCCTTTTTGCAGAGATTCAGGCTAAAGAAGAATCCAGCCGAAATTTTTGACTACCTGCAAAACAATAGACAGAAGATAAATCAAACAGTACAGGAATACGCCACGCTATTCAGGACTCATTTGAGGCAGTTACCATCAGCACATGCCAACCTACCGGATGACGTTATTACTCAATGGTTCATCAATGGCCTGACTCCACAACTTAAACAGATTATGATCATACGCTGTGTAGGAGCTATGACGCTAGATGCAGTGATCGCAATGGCTTTGCAGTTGGAAAACAAGGTTGGAGGATTTACAGAAGATCTGGAGTGGTTAAAAGCAAATAAAAATGTCGCCGAAGACCCGACCAGACAAATGTACTGCACCACATGCAAGAATTCAGGCCATACTAGTGCCACTTGTGCACTTAATCAGTTGTTTTGTGCTATCTGTAACACTACCGGACACACCACCAAAAACTGTGCATATAACGCCAAAGTGCAGGGAACAGCAAGTGTCAATGCAATTATACAAGAACCAGGGAAGCCAGCAAATCATTATGTACCTCCGCAAATGAGAAACAACCAGCAACAAGGATATCGAAATTACAGAGGACAGAGAAATAATAACTACAACACAAACCGCTGGCAGGTCGGACCACCACCGGAAAATCCCAATTTGCCACCACCGCGCTGTCATTTCTGTGGTGAATTTGGTCACATTAGAAGATTTTGTAAGGATGTAGCTGAGTATGATCAGAGGAAGAAAGAACATCAAAACACAATGGCTAATATGGTACAAATCACACCAGTAGAAACGCACGCTACAGTAATTCAGACCCGATCCGGTAAACAACTACAACCAGCAGCAGAAATATTTGAACTAGGCATACGCGAACAACAAAGGATGTATGATAAAGCTAGTCAATGGACCACTGCAGAACCTCCAGTCTTCCCAGATCCTATTCCGGTGACCCAGACTCCGTTAGCCAAGGAAGGAACACAACAACAGGATTTTAATTCAGCAGCAGGCACATCATCGCGCATCATCTTCAGAATCTGTGGAAAATACAACTGTTAAATGTAAAACAGTAACGCTGTGTTACTGACTAGCCGAAATCGTTATCGAACAAATATTAAACGTAAAACAATGATTCACCGTAAACTGTGTTAAATTTTCAGTATCATTACCGAAAGGCGTTACCAGACTAACGTGGGTTCTTGGGAGTGGTAGGGGTCTGTTAGACAGAGGCCCTGTACTCTTTTCCCAATTCTTAGCACACAACATCAAAAACATGAATGCGCGTCTTAGCTCAGTTACTAGCATTAACTAGACAATACTTGATTTCTATATTCCTACGTACCGAACTTCTCCAGACTAACCTTCTATTGGAACAGAGCAGTAGTCTGAGTTACAGACTCAACAGTAGTAATCAACCAGAGATAACACTTTAACCGATAGATTCGTTTGTCATAACGCTTTACAACGATCTCAAATAAAAGTTCACGTTTACCGAAAGCAATAGTTCGTCCTCGTCACCGAATACAATAAGTTCAATAAAACAAACAGAACGTATTCAACAATGCATCAGGTTGCCTATTCAACTCATACGGTAATATAACTACTCAACACGACTGAGAGTACGAAAATAACTGAAGAATACACAGTAATACAATACGATGACAGTACTCAGACACACAATCTGTCATTCAACTACTCGTTGCGGTGAACTACAGTATGAACCGACGATGCAGAACATACTCAATCACCCAACAATACTCAAGACTTCACAATAATGTAAACAATAATCTCACAAATGTTCAGGCGAACAATCTGGCAATTCCAGAAAAGACGTCTCTCTGACCATTCTCCTTACATTGCTTTATATAGAATTTACAAGATGCGCGTACCAACTTTTCGCGCGTATTTCGAAAACTCCATTACATCCGGCAGTCATTACATTTGTCCCATTCCGGCGGCCGACTAACACTGGCACGCACGGTGGACTCGAACTCGCAAGTTATTTTGCTTACAAAACTATTGTTCATCGATGATTCCTTCTAGATACATATTTCTGGCTAATCTAAATGTTCGGGCTATCTTTTTCTTAAGAGTTTCTAATAGTTGCTTAAGGGTGTCTGGCTCTAATATTTGCGCATCTACTCTAACAGAACTAAGGGCGATGGCTTCAGTAAGTAAAATTTCGGCCTGTGTTTGCAAAAAGGCCTCCTGTAAGTAGAAGTCGTTGGATAGTGCCGCATCTCTGGCTGTCTTTATTTCACTTACTTCCTTCTGCATTTCACTAATTCAGTCTTTTTGGTTGCGTACCTGATTATCTAGTCTTTCAAACTATTGATTCTGGAACTGTATGGTTTTGTGATATGAATCTCGTTCTCTGTGGGCATTCGCTACGTCTTTCTGATTTTTAGCTTCCCTGAGTAATTGATGTTTAAGTATAGAATTGACCTCGTCGAGAGATTCTTTCATTCTTTGTAGTTGATCTTCTGCCAGCTTAGCTTCTTTCTGCTGCTCTTGGTACTTCTGTATGGCTTCCTGCAACTGGAGTCTGGTTTCTTCTAGTAGGTTTCCTAGCGCGATTCTTGTGTCTTCTGTATCTTTGATTGTTTGATTTAACTTTATTATCTCCGCGTCGGCAGCTATCAGCAATTCTTCTTTTGCAGCCAGTGCCTTATCTCGCTGGCTTGAGCTTTCTTCCTGTGCTTGGAGTGTAGCCTGTAGTTGCTTGATCTGCTCATGGAGTGCATGGTTTTCCGCTCTTGTTGCTTGTAACTCTTCCTGGAGGGGGGTGATATCTGCCTCCATCACTTCCAATTTTCGTTGGAATTCATCTCGTGCATTGTCTGTGGCTTGCTTCAGGTGTTGCGGCAGTTGTTGGGATAGATTAATCAGAGGCGATCCATAGATTCTAATTCAGAAAAGACTGGAATGGGGTGGGGTGGCAGAGGAGGGCGAGGTTGCGAAGAGGTTGGGACTGCGAGGTGGTTTCGGTGGGGGGATGGGGTTGACTGGTGGTGGGTTGGGAAGAGCAGAGTCAGTGGTTGTTACCTTATCTATTGATTGTTGTTCCGTTTCTGCATTGTTGGTTTCTGTTGATTCGACTGCCTTCAGTAGTTTATCTAGTGCATCTCGAGCAGATTGCTGCTCATCTTCCTGTTGCTCTGATTCTTTTTCGGTCGAAATTGATTCTGTTTCTGTTCGATCCTGTTGTTCTTGTTGCTCAGGCGATGATTCATTGTGCATTGAGGTGGCTGTATCATGGAATGTCTCTTCTTCGTTCTTCTCGTCTTCTTTATCGTCATCTCTATCTTTTCCGGCTGAGCCTTGTGCTTCACTTTCTGAGGAGCTAATTCTGATGCGTTTCCGGCGGAACAATTGGTTGAGCTCTTCTTCATCTTCTTCTTCTTCCTCATCGTCTAGCAACTGTATCGACTCCTCATGTCTCAGGACGGGCCCCTGTGGTGGTGGTTGAGCTGCGAGTATGGTCGGAAAGAGAAAGGAGAGGATGTGGGGTAGTCTAGATCGAGGGGTAGTTCCTTTATTGACTTGTTTCACTATGGCTACACATTCCTTATGGATACGGTGAAAGAAAAAGGATGCGAAGTTGACGGGTTCTTGTGCAGCAAGGTCAATGGCGGAGTAGAACGGGCGGGATATACCGTAGGTGCGTTTCTGGAGGTTTAAGATGGCGACTAATGACTGGAGTGCAGTTCTTTCGGGTTCAGGGCGGTAGAGGATGGGGTATTCGTTTGATGAATAGCGGGGGAAGAGTGCTGTCATTCGGGCTACGGGGATGCTTGGGCCATTCTCGCGGCCTTGTGGGGTGAGGCAGAAGGCTTCGGCAAAGGCTTGGAAGGTTATTACGGTTCTAGATGGTAGGGCGAGGAAGATCCATTTTCGCTCAGTGATGGAGGATTGAGCGATGGAAGATATGATCTACGTGAAAAAAGGATGGGCTTCCACTGAGTGCCAAGGTAGCTCAGCAAAGTTGGCCAACCCTCGAATGCACAGGTATTCTCCTACCTCAATAGGGATACCATCACAGAAAGCTGCGTAGTTTGCCAATGCTTCCATGGCGCACACGAAAACAGAGCACAGCACACGGATACACAGAACACAGAAAACACAAGCACAATCACAAGAACACAATAGCGTTTTTTGGCACAACCGAAGAGATTAAGTAGAGACATTACGGTGGGGGGGTAGGAAGTGATGGTTATCATTGTGCGGTGGTGGAATGATACTGCTTTCAATTTGGCGTGCATGCTCGAGTAATTAGTAAGGAGGGCGGCTTATGAAAAAAACGTGGCTATTTAAAAAGAGAAAGAAAGAACAGAAGGAAAAGTAAAGTAAAAAAAATGCGGTCCACCACCGAATGTTTTAATGCGGGCTAGCAGCGTGTTGATACGGTCGCAGCTTCGAACCGTTGATTGCTTTTGGAAGTGGATTTCCGGTCAACGTAGTCAACCGAAAAGTTGCTGGACTGATTTGCTTTGAGATCTTGTAAGGGCCAAACCACCGTAATTTGAATTTGCCTGCGGATCTATTTGACTTTGCATTATAGAAAAGTACAAGCTGACCTACCAAAAACACTGGAATTTTCAGGTTTCGATCGTGCGTCCTTGCCTGTCTTAGTTGGACTTCGTGCATGGTTAAAAAACTGAGCCATCGGTGCTCGTCTAACTCTCTGAGTGTGTCCAACCTAAATGACAGTGAGTCTTTCGGTAGAAGTTTCTGAGCGATTGCTACGTGTAAACTTGGTATGACTATCTCCATTGGTGCTATTGCTTCTAATCCATAAGCTAATTTGAAAGGTGTCAATCCTGCTGTTACCTTGTATGTAGTCCGATATGCCCATAATACTGCAGGTAGCAATTGATCCCATCTTTCCGGTGCTTCCATGATCAATTTCCGAAGTATATTCAGCAGAGATTTGTTTGTACTTTCGGCCAAGCCATTAGCACGAGGATAATAAGGAGAACTAAATTTATGTGTGACCTGGAACGACTGTGTAAGTGCCTTCATTAAATTGTTTACAAAATGAGTGCCTTGATCTGAGAAAATTTCCAGTGGTAAGCCAAAACGTGGAAAGACATCGGTTAGTAGACACTTTGCTACCGTAACGGCTGTAGCAGACCGTAAAGCCCAAGCTTCTGCCCATCTGGTTGCATAGTCTGTACAGGTCAGTATGTAACGGTTGTTACTGAAGACTGCTGGAGGTGTAATCGGACCGATAAAATCTAGACCCCACTTTTGGAAAGGTTCCAATGGTAAGATGGGTTGTAGAGGAAAGAGATGACGTTGCAAAGGCTGGCCAGATCTTTGGCAAGTATCACATTGTTTGACAAACTGTGAGATATCTCTGTACATTGTTGGCCACCAGAGACCACTCTGCAGAATTTTCCGGTGAGTTAAGTCTGCAGCAAAATGGCCACCGGAAGGAATTGAGTGAGCCAAAGTAATAACTGAATTAACTTCATGCGGTGGAATATAGCGAAGTAGGATTCTGGTGTAATCTACATAATATAATTCTCCAGCAATTAACCGATATCGGCGGCTAAAGACTGCAATTTTCCTTCGTACTGCCCTAGAAGTCTGAGATGGAAGGCAACCATCAGTGAGAAAGGTCAAGATCTGATCATAATATGAAAATGGGATAGGTGGGTCTGTAGAATCTTCATTAATTGGTTCTGACACATAAATCGCGGGTGTCGTGTCATCTATGCCCACCGGAGCTTCACCGGAATCTAACCGGGATAAGAAATCTGCTAAGGCATGTGAACTGCCTGGCCGGTGAATGACTTCGTAGTCGAATTCCTGTAAAAGTAAGACCCATCGCGCTAATCGACCACCTAGATGCTGTTGCCGAACAAGATAGACAAGTGCAACATGGTCTACATGAAATGTGAATTTACGGCCTAGCAAGTAATGTCTGAATTTCTTGACAGAATATACTAGCCCTAGACATTCTCTTTCTGTTACAGAGTAATTCTTCTCAGCAGGAGCTAATCTTTGACTTGCATAATACACTGGTCTGAACCATTTATCAATTCGTTGCATCAACACACTTCCTATTGCTATATCTGAAGCATCGACAAATACATGAAAAGGGTGATCCCAGTCCGGTGGCTGTAAGATAGGAACTTGTGTTAATAAATGCTTTAAACGATCAAATGCTGTCTGGCATTCCTGGGTCCATTCAAATTGTCGAGGTGTCTTGGAGATTAGCTTGTTTAGTGGTATAGCCAGATGAGCAAGCCACCGTAAGTGCCTTCCATGCCACCGTACTTGGCCCATAAAGCGCATAACTTCTTTTGGAGTAGCTGGCACCGGAGCTTCTAATACTTCCGAAATTTTATCTGGAACTACTTGGATACCTTGTGCAGATACAATGTGGCCAAGTAACTTGCCACATGAAACCGCAAACACAGATTTGTTTGGGTTCAAGCAGAGTCTATACTCTCTGCATTTCTGAAAGTAGCACCGTAAATGGCACAGGTGTGCTATCATCTTACCGAAAATTGAAAAGTCGTCGAGATATACTTGCATAAATGAAGTGAGATAAGGAGAAAATATCTCCTGCATACATCTTTGAAATGTGCTTGGTGCGTTTCTCAATCCAAACCACATTACCGTACAAGCAAAGACACCCCAGTTGGTAATAAATGCAGTTTTTGGTATATCTTCTTCAGCCATTCTCACTTGGTTGTAGCCACTGTATCCATCTAGGAATGAATACATCTCGTGGCCTGCTACTCTATCAAACATGGTATCCAAAAAGGGAATTGGAAAGGGATCCGGTACGGTTACTGCATTTAATTTCCGGTAATCTACACAGATTCTCAATTGCTTGTTTTTCTTTGGCATAATCACAATCGGAGAGATCCATTCAACATGCTCTACTGGCACGATGAATCCAACTTTTAGTAACCTATCAAGTTCTGCCTTTACCTGAGATGCATAATGGGGATTCATCCGGTAGCTGGTTTGCTTTATCGGCCTTGCTTCTGGCTTCAGCATGACCCTGTGCTGGTAGATGCGGGGGTCCAATCCTTTCATGTCTTTGTAGTCCCATGCAAAGACGTCGGTGAATTCTCAGAGTAGCTGGATTAAACCTGCTTGAAATGTTTCCGGTAAGTTTTGCTTTATCTTTACAGGACGTGGATGATCTTCATCTCCTAAATTGTAAGTGATCAGCTGATCTTCGGGGACATAGAACTGTTGATGTTTCTCTGTGTCGTCTGTTGGTTTAAGAAGTTGCTGCAATTCATCGTCATGTGTCGAAACAGTGTCTTCCTTCTTAGCCTCTTCTGTGATGGGGATTACTGTACAGACTGAAGCGTTCCAATTATCTACAACGGACTGTAGATCAACAGTCCCTAAGGAAATTAAATCAGCGTTACTCTTCAGAAACTCTTCTTCTTTGTCATCTGATAATCCATCTAGCATATGGACTGGTTCAGCAAAATACGGTCTAGCGTGTAGCTTGCAAGGTTGTATAGCATCTAATTTTACCACATATCTACGATTGGCATCTTTAAACGTAAGCTCTTGTGCAGACCAGTCCTGTATTACCTTCGCATGCTTCAGCCAAGGTCGGCCGAAAAGAAGGTTGTAATCCAAAGTGGATTCCGGCAGATCTAGTATAACAAAGGTCATTTTAAAGGTCGAACCTTGCAAAGTGATGGGTACATTCCGCACAAGTCCTACAGGATGGACTCTTGATTGATCTGCCATTCTGACAAAAAATTGAACTGGTTCGATTTCGGTCCAAACTAACCTTTTGCATAATGCCGCAGTCGCAATGTTAACACCAGAGCCTCCATCAATTAGTACCTGCGTAATCTTATGATTCTTATACCACACTGTAATTAAGGGGACTGAATGATCGACCGTAGAATCAGGTTCTGGTTGAACTGCTGCTGTCGCCGGAATACAAGAAGGCATCGGACTGAACTGTTGTTGGAACTGTTGGCGAATTCCAGGTACTAATGCCAGTAGTTGGCCCAGAGGCAGAGTGATAGATGCCTTAGATAGGATTTCCCAAGCCTGTTGAGATTGATTGACAGGCTCTACTGATGTTGAAGTTGATGCCTCTGCTGATGCGGAGGTGTCTACGGTTGGTAATGTATCTGCTACTGATGATGTTCCTGCTGCTGACTCCCGTTGTTGTGTTCCTTCCTTTGTTAACGATGGCTGGGTTACCAGAATAGGCTCTGGGAAGACTGGTGGTTTTGCTGTGGTCCATTGACTAGCCTTATTGTACATTCTGTGTTGTTCACGTATCCCTGGTTCAAATATTTCTGCTGCCGGTTGCAGTTGTTTACCGGAACGGGTCTAGACTGAAGCAGCCTGTGTTTCCACCGGTGTGATTTGTACCATGTTGGCCATTGGATTTTGACGTTTCTTCTTCCTTTGATCATACTCAGCTGCATCCTTGCAAAATCTCCTAATATGTCCAAATTCACCACAAAAATGGCAGCGTGGTGGTGGTAAATTGGGATTTTCCGGTGGTGGTCCATTCTGCCAGCGGGTTGTTATTCCTCTGTCCTCGGTAATTTTGATATCCTAGTTGCTGGTTGTTTCTCATTTGTGGAGGCACATAGTGGTTGGCTGGCTGCCCTTGTTCCTGGATAATTGCATTGACAGTCGCTGTTCCCTGTACTCTAGCGTTGTATGCGCAGTTTTCGGTGGTGTGTCCGGTAGTGTTGCAGATAGCGCAGAATGTCTGATTAAGTGCACAATTGGCACTAGTATGTCCTGAATTTTTGCATGTGATGCAGTATACTTGTTTGGTCATATCTTCGGCAACATTTTTGTTTGTTTTTAACCACTCCAGATCTTCTGTAAATCCGCCGACTTTGTTTTCCAATTGCAGAGTCATTGCAATGACTGCATCGAGGGTCATGGCTCCGACACATCTTATGATCATGATCTGCTTAAGTTGTGGAGTCAAGCCATTGATGAACCACTGAGTGATAACGTCATCTGGTAAGTTAGCATGGGCCGGTGGTAGCTGCCTTAAGTGTGTTCTGAAGAGAGTAGCATACTCCTGTACGATTTGATTTTCCTTCTGTCTGTTGTTCTGCAGATAGTCAAAAATTTTGGCTGGATTCTTTTTTAGCCTCAATCGCTATAGAAAAGCATCTCGTACTGCTTCATAGGTGCCGAAGTGATTAATATCATATTCTGTAAGCCATCTGGCTACTTCATTGACAAGTGTAGATTGGAAGACAATGGCTTTGTAGGCCTGATCCGGTGGATGGTTGAGAACTGCATAGCTTATCTCGAAAGTGCGTACGTGAGCATCCGGATCATCTCCTGGGAATCCACCAAACTTCGTGTACGTCACTCCTGTTGGAGTCGGCCTGGGTGGACATAAATGTTGTTGTTCGTTCATCGTGAGTGTATTATACCTTCCTTCTGTATCTCGGGGCTAAATATCTGAACTACCGAAATTTGTATCGTCGGATGGCGTACTTTCCGGTGCGATGATCTTGCTTAATATGCTTCGAATCTCTGCTTCGAACAGCTTTCCTTCCTTCTTGATGTCCAGTGTATGGGAACTCGCTTCCAAGCGCGGTGGTTGGGCTGAAGATTCAGCAGAAAATGCTAAACCGTCACCGAAAAACTGTGATTCTCTTACCGAAATATCACCGGAATGAACCAAAATTATGCCCGAATACGGTGTTTTTTCGCCTTCGTCGATTTCTTTGACTAGAGTGCTTCTAATCGTAGATAAATCTGAATCTTTTTCCAAGATTGTTAAACTAGATTCCAACTGTGTCTTGGTAGGTTCTGGAATTACTATATCCTCGACAGACTGTGCCGAAATAGTACCGAAATGTACCAGAGGCGTAACACGTTCCACCCGAATATGACCGGAATCAGTTCTAACGTTCTTAACTTTCTTGACAACTGGGCCAGACCTAGTTGTACTTTTACCTTCCAGAGTTGTCTTTAGTACATTAAGTACTCCAGACTGATGGTTCTTGGGATACGTTTCACCGGATCGAGTAACCGGCATGTATCATTTTTTTGTACTAATCACGCAGTATTACTAACAGAACAGTTTGCAACAATCTGGTTCTGTTGCTACTTCCAATCAAACGATAATCTGGATGTTCGATTCTGACAGACTACTGGCAATCTTGATGCCACCTTCCCACAGACGGCGCCAAATGTTTAAATGTAAAACAGTAACGCTGTGTTACTGACTAGCCGAAATCGTTACCGAACAAATATTAAACGTAAAACAGTGATTCACCGTAAACTGTGTTAAACTTTCAGTATCATTACCGAAAGGCGTTACCAGACTGACGTGGGTTCTTGGGAGTGGTAGGGGTCTGTTAGACAGAGGCCCTGTACTCTTTTCCCAATTCTTAGTCACAACATCAAAAACATGAATGCACGTCTTAGCTCAGTTACTAGCATTAACTAGACAATACCTGATTTCTATATTCCTGCATACCGAACTTCTCCAGACTAACCTGCTATTGGAACAGAGCAGTAGTCTGAGTTACAGACTCAACAGTAGTAATCAACCAGAGATAACACTTTAACCGACAGATTCGTTTGTCATAACGTTTTACAGCGATCTCAAATAAAAGTTCACGTTTACCGAAAGCAATAGTTCGTCCTCGTCACCGAATACAATAAGTTCAATAAAACAAACAGAACGTATTCAACAATGCATCAGGTTGCCTATTCAACTCATACGGTAATATAACTACTCAACACGATTGAGAGTACGAAAATAACTGAAGAACACACAGTAATACAATACGATGACAGTACTCAGACACACAATCTGTCATTCAACTACTCGTTACGGTGAACTACAGTATGAACCGACGATGTAGAACATACTCAATCACCCAACAATACTCAAGACTTCACAATAATGTAAACAATAATCTCACAAATGTTCAGGCGAACAATCTGGCAATTCCAGAAAAGACGTCTCTCTGACCATTCTCCTTACATTGCTTTATATAGAATTTACAAGATGCGCGTACCAACTTTTCGCGCGTATTTTGAAAACTCCGTTACATCTGGCAGTCATTACATTTGTCCCATTCTGGCGGCCGACTAACACAACCCAATCACAAAAGGCTTGGGAAATTTTATCTAAAGCATCTATCACTCTTCCTCTGGGCCAATTACTTGCACTAGTACCGGGAGTTCGACAACAATTCCAACAGCAGTTCAGTCCTGTGCCTTCTTGTATTCCAGCAACGGCAACAGTGCAACCGAAACTTGATTCTACGGTCGATCGTTCAGTTCCTTTAATTACGGTATGGTATAAAAATCATAAAATCACACAGGTACTAATTGATGGAGGATCTGGTGTCAACATTGCTACTTCTGCACTGTGTAAAAAGTTAGGGTGGACCAACATCGAACCAGTTCAGTTTTTTGTCAGAATGGCCGACCAGTCAAGAGTCCATCCCGTAGGACTTGTACGAAATGTACCTATAACTTTACAAGGTACAACATTTAAGATGACCTTTGTCATACTAGAATTATCGGAATCCACCCTTGATTATAATCTCCTTTTCGGTCGACCTTGGCTGAAGCACGCTAAGGTGATACAAGATTGGTCTGCACAGGAACTCACTTTCAAAGACAATAATCGTAAATACGTGGTAAAATTAGATGCTATACAACCTTGCCAGTTGCATGCTAGACCGTATTTTGCAGAACCAGTCCATATGCTAGATGGTTTGTCAGATGATGAAGAAGAAGAGTTTTTAAAGAACAATATTGATTTGATTTCCTTAGGAACTGTGGATTTACAATCTGTTGTAGATAACTGGAATACCGTAGTTTGTACGGTGATGCCTGTAACAGAAGAAGATAACAAAGAAGATACTGATTCTACAGCTGACGCTGAATTGCAACAACTTTTTAAGCCAGTTGACGATACAGAGAAGCCCCGATAATTTTATGTTCCAGAGGATCAATTGGTAACTTATAATTTAGGAGACGAAGACCATCCGCGTCCTGTCAAGATAAAGGAAAACTTACCGGAAATATTTCAAGCGAACTTAATTCAGCTACTTCGAGAATTTTCTGATGTATTTGCATGGGATTACAAAGACATGAAAGGTCTGGACCCGCGCATCTACCAACACAGGGTCATGCTGAAGCCAGAAGCAAGACCGATCAAGCAACCTAGCTACCGGATGAATCCAAACTATGCATCACAGGTAAAGGCAGAACTGGATAGGTTATTGAAGGTTGGATTCATTGTACCAATAGAGCATGCTGAATGGATCTCACCAATTGTTATTGTGCCTAAAAAGAATAAGCAGTTACGAATATGTGTAGATTACCGGAAACTAAACGCAGCTACGGTGCCGGATCCATTTCCGCTACCTTTTCTGGACACAATGCTTGATAGAGTAGTAGGACATGAAATGTACTCATTCCTAGATGGATACAGTGGTTATAATCAAGTTAGAATGGCTGAACAGGATGTACCAAAGACCGCCTTCATAACCAACTGGGGCGTGTTCGCATGTACTGTTATGTGGTTTGGCTTAAGAAATGCCCCTAGTACTTTTCAAAGATGCATGCAGGAAATATTCTCCCCGTACCTTACATCATTTATGCAAGTTTATCTTGATGATTTTTCGTTATTTGGCAAGATGGTAGCACACTTGTTCCATTTACGGTGTTGCTTTGAAAAGTGCAGAGAATACAGACTCTGTTTGAACCCAAACAAATCTGTGTTTGCGGTGTCATGTGGAAAGCTACTTGGCCACATTGTATCTGCACAAGGTATACAGGTGGATCCAGATAAAATTTCAGCTGTGTTAGAAGCTCCTGTGCCCACTACACCAAAGGAAGTAATGCGCTTCATGGGCCAAGTAAGATGGCATGGACGACACTTACGATGGCTTGCTCACTTGGCAATACCACTGAACAGATTAATCACCAAGACTCCTCGACAGTTTGAGTGGACTCAGGAATGTCAGATAGCATTTGATCGTTTAAAGTGTTTATTAACACAAGTTCCCATCTTACAGCCTCCTGACTGGGATCGCCCATTTCATGTATTTGTTGATGCTTGAGATATAGCAATTGGCAGCGTTCTAATGCAACAAACCGATAAGTGGTTCATACCAGTGTACTATGCAAGTCGAAGATTAGCCCCTGCTGAAAAAAATTACTCCATAACAGAGAGAGAATGTCTAGGTCTAGTATATTCTGTCAAGAAATTTAGACATTATTTGCTGGGCCGTAGATTTACTTTTCATGTAGATCATGCTGCACTTGTCTATCTAGTTCGGCAGAAGCATCTAGGTGGTCGATTAGCACGATGGGTTCTACTTTTACAAGAATTTGACTACGAAGTCATTCATCGGCCAGACAGTTCACATGCCTTAGTAGATTTTCTCTCTCGCTTAGATTCCGGTGAAGCTCCGGTAGGTATAGATGACACAACACCGGCAATTTATGTCTCTGAACCAACTAATGATGAAATTACAGACCCACCTATACCATCTACATATTATGATTAGATCTTAACCGTCCTCACTGATGGATGCCTTCCATCTCAGACTTCTACGGCGATACGCAGGAAAATTGCAGTTTTTAGCCGTCGATTTTGGTTGGTTGCTGGGGAATTATACTATATAGATCACACTGGAGTTTTACTTCGTTGTATTCCACCACATGAAGTTAACTCAATCATTAATTTGGCTCACTCAATTCCTTCCGGTGGCCATTTTGCTGTAGACTTAACACACCGGAAAACCTTGCAAAGTGGTCTCTGGTGGCCTACTATGTACAGAGATGTATCACAGTTTGTCAAACAATGTGATAGTTGTCAGAGATCTGGACAGCCCCTGCAACGTCATCTTTTCCCTCTACAACCTGTCTTGCCATTAGAACCTTTTCAGAAGTGGGGTCTAGATTTCATTGGCCCTATTACACCACCAGCAATCCTCAGTAATAACTGTTATATTTTAACATGTATAGATTATGCTACCAGATGGGCAGAAGCCTGGGCTTTACGATCTACTACAGCTGTTGCGGTAGCAAAGTGTCTGCTAACCGATGTCTTTCCACGTTTTGGTTTACCACTGGATCTTATTAAGATCAAGGCACTCATTTTGTCAACAATTTAATGAAAGTACTCACACATTGGTTCCAGGTCACGCATAAGTTTAGTTCTCCTTATTATCCTCGTGCTAATGGTTTGGCTGAAAGTACAAACAAAACTTTGTTGAATATGCTTCAGAAATTGATTATGGAAGCACCGGAAAGATGGGATGAACTGCTACCTGCAGTATTATGGGCATATCGGACTACATACAAGGTAGCAACAGGATTAACCCCTTTCAAACTAGCTTATGGATTGGAAGCCATAGCACCAATGGAGATAGTTATACCAAGTTTACGAGTAGCAATCACTCAGACACTGCTACCTTAAGAATCACTGTCATTTCGGTTGGATACACTCAGAGAATTAGACGAGCAACGATGGCACAGTTTTTTGACTATGTAGGAAGTACAGCTAAGACAAGCTCAAACACATGATGGATATCTAAAGACTCCAATTTTTTCGGTGGGAAAACTTGTACTCTTTTACAATGCAAAGTCGAATCGCTCTGCTGGCAAATTCAAGTTGCGATGGTTTGGTCCCTACCGAATTTCTGAACAAGTGGGCCCAACAACTTTTCGGTTGACTACGTAGACCGAAATCCCTCTTCCAAAAGTCATCAACGGTTCGAAGCTGCGGCCGTATCAACACACATCTAACCCACACTGAAACGTTTCACTTAGCCGCGTTTTTTTTGACGTTCTCTTTTCTTTATTTTCTTTTCTTTTTTGACATGCTTAATAAAATAAATCTGTAAATATCCGCGTTTTGATACCTAATTATGTCCACAACCGCCCTGCCCTTTCCAGCTACTCACGCATGCACACCGAAGTTAAGAATTATAATTTTAATACCGCGTGATGATTAGTCATCCTTCATTGCTCTCCCCTAACACATCTACTTAACCTTTTCTGTTTCACCGAAAATCGCTATTGTGTTTGTGTGATTTGTGCTCTGTGTGCCTACCCTGTGCTTTGTGTGCTTGTGCTTACTGTCTTCGTGTGTGCCATGGAAGCTTTGGCTAACTATGCCGCCTTCCGTGATGGACTCCCTGCAGATGTAGGAGAGTTCTTGCGCATTCATGGGTTATCCAACTTCGTTGTACTGCCTTGGCATTCAGTGGAGTCCCACCCATTCTTCGCCCAAATCATCTCCGCCATCGCCAACACACCTGGCACCGAGCAGAGTTGGCCGATCACCTCCCTCCCATCCCGTACACTTATCACATTCCAAGCTTTTGCAGAAGCCTTTAGACTCCCTTCGCAAGGTCGGGAAAATGGTCCGAGTCTGCCAGTCGCTAGAATGGTAGAGTTATTTCCTAGGTATTCATCAAACGAGTATGCGATTCTCTGCCAACCGGAACCAGAAAGATCAACCCTCCAGTTCTTAGTAGCCATTCTCAACCTACAGAAACGCACCTATGGAATACCCCGCCCCTTCTACTCCACCATAGAATTAGCTGCGCAAGAACTAATCAACTTCACATCCTTCTTCTTCCACCGCATTCACCGAGAGTGCATATCCATTATTAAACAGGCGAACAAGGGAGGCATGCCAAGGTCCAGATTGCCGCACATCCTGTCATTCCTTTTTCCGACGATACTTGCAGCACAACCACCACCCCGAGGGCCTGTTCTGCGACATGAAGAATCTGTACAACTATGGGACGATGAGGAAGAAGATGAAGAGGAGCTAAACCAACTATTCCGTAGAAAGAGGATCAGAATCAGTTCTTCAGAGAGTGAAGCACAAGGATCTGCCAAAGGAAACAAGGATGATGACAAAGAAGAAGCAAAACAGGACGAAGAAACATTCCACGACACCACAACATCGATGCAACATGAATCCTCTGCACAATCATCTTCCCAGGAGCAACAAGAACAAGAAAATCATACTGAAGCCGACACAACCTCTACCGAAGAAGCATCACAACAACAATCTGAAAAGGAACAACAAGCAAATGAAGAACAAGTTGCTAAAGAAGCATTCGAAAGGCTGCTTAAGGCAGTTGAGTCCACAGTCACAGACACTGCACAACAAAACATAGATAAGGTAACATCTCGGTCTGTCCTTCCCACTCCCCCACCGGAACCACCAATCGACCCCATTATCCCCATCCAACCCATCCAACCTAACGAAACCACTGATTCTTCATCCTCATCCCTCAACTACTCTCCAACGAACTCCCAACAACTGCTCACCGCCTCCTCATCCCAACCACGACCTCAACTGCCACTTCCGTCGATTCCCGTAATTTTTGATTTGGCCAACATGGGTCAATTACTCATTAACCTATCACAGCAACTGCCAATCCAAATGAAAGAAGCCACAAACAGCATCCGCAATGAGCTACAACACAAGGTGGATGTTCTAGAAGCAGACATCACGCCACTGCAAGAAGAGATAGATGCAGTTAAAGCCGAAAACCATCAGCTCAACTCACAGATTGCCAATCTCCAAGCTCAACTTGCAGAACAACAGACGATTACCAATCAGAGAGATGCGGCCGTGGCGGAACTCACAAAGAAAGAAGAGTTATTACAGATTGCAAATGAAGAAATCAGTAAAATGAAGCAAGATGTCCAGGACAAAGAAGATGCAAGGATCGCCTTAGGAAACTTGTTCGAAGAAACTAGAATTCAGCTACAAGAATTAGTGCAGCAAAACTAAGAACAGCAGAGGTAGGCTAAAAGAACAGGAGAAGAACTTCTATTGGGTTATGGTGTAAGTCCGCGCATTCTATGTTACCCCTTCTTGGAATGTTTTGCCAGTGGTTGGTGAAGTCTGATGCAATTGTGGTAGCGTTCTGGTATTCAGATCTGTACGATGTTGTCTGTAGTGTTGGAATTTGTCTTCATACGGTAAAGTTAAGTATAGTAAGGGTCTTCTAAGTTGCACACTGAGTTTTCAGTACGGTGTGTTTGAACTATCGAGTTCTTTGTGTCTACGATGTTTTCTGTGAAGGTTGAACGAATACTCTTGTTTCCGGTATTTCCAGTAAGTTTATGTATATATGCAACATAGCATCTTAGCGTATTCGGTCGCATCTGTCTCTAACTCAAAGGGTTTCTGTGGATCTACCACTTTGAGTATAGGAGCCTTTGAAAGAGCTTGTTTTAGAGTATCAAAACTCTCTTGTTGCTCTTGCTTCCATGCAAATGGAACTTTGCCTTGAAGCAAGTTAATCATAGGTGCTATTATCGATGAATAAGAAGAGATGAATTTCCGATAGAATCTGGAAAGTCCTAAAAATGACCGTAATTGCCCCTCATCCCGAGGAGTAGGCCAAGATAAAATAACTGAAGCCTTCTTGGGATCCATCTGAACCACATCGGCTGATAGCACATTCCCTAGATACTCTATCCTTGGAAGAAACAACTAAGTCTTCTCTAGATTTACATACAACTGATTTTCTCTTAAAACATTTAATACTAATCTCATATGATTTTCATGCTCATGCAGAGTCCTACTAAACACTAACAAATCATCAACAAAATTGACAACACATTTTCCAATGAATGGTCGTAAAATGTCATTCATTAACATCATAAATGTCGTTGGTGCATTAGTCAAACCAAACGGCATGAACAAATACTCATAATGACCAAGATGGGTCCTGAAAGCTGTCTTATGTACATCATGATCTCTTACTCTAATCTGATGGTAGCCAATTTTTAAATCTATCTTACTAAATACAATGGATCCACCTAGAGCATCTAAAAGATCATCAATCTTGAGCATGGGATATCTGTGTTTGATAGTAATCTTATGGAGTGCTCGGTAATCGACACACATCTTATAAGATCCATCTTTCTTCTTCACTAGAAGAATTGGTGCTACAAAGATTGAATAGCTTGGTCTAATCAACCCTTTTTGAAGGTACTCGCCCACTACCTTACGAACTTCATTCTCCTCCTGCAAACTCATTCGAAATGGTGGTCGAGCAGTCGGACTCGCTCTTGGTACCAATTCGATTCTATACTCTATGTTCCTGCAAGGAAACAAACTAGAAGGTAATCCTTTCAAGAACAACTCTTGGAATTCTGCTCTCACTTTCGGGGAAAGTGCCAAAACATTCCAAGTAGAGTCTCCAAGACTGCATGAATCCATCATAATACACGATGAATGCACAAAATAAAGAAAATAAATGAATTTACAATCAATCTTAAGCAACTTGGTAGCGTTTACCAATCCGGTCTCTTGGAGATCTGGTTCTCCACGGATCAGTAGTCGCCTCCCCTCATGCTCAAACTGATAAACATGTGAAGCACAGTCAATGACTAGTCTCTTCCTCGCATGCCACTTCAAACCTTTCTCATAGTTACATACAAAAGCTATACCTTGTGAGGAAACCTAACTTGATGAGTCCATGAACATTTACTTGGTTGAGAATGATTTATGTACTAGTGAAGAAGCCCTCCCTTATATTTTTTGAAGAAATGATATGCTACTCATATCTTTATCTAGATTTCTAGTTCATTTCTATATGAGTGCATCTCCGTTTTGTAGCACTTGAGTTATATTTGGGAGCCATTGCCATTTAGCTTTTTTCTGTAGTCATTTTTCTTCGAGTAGAGTTATCCCACATTGGATGCTTTTTAGGAGCAGCTCTCAAGATTTGTAGGAGGCTCTGACTTCATTTTGTACTTGGTTAGAAGCTCGAGAGTTCACTCTATGCTCTTGGAAAGCTTACTGTAATTCATATGTGAGTTTCTCATTACATGATCTGCTCACTTCTTGAGTCTCACACTCTTTCTTTGTGAGTACACTTTAATTTTTTACTTTGAACTTGTAGTCTCTACATGATATCAAAGCTCTAAGTGGTGGTAATGTTCTTTGAGGTGGTGATGGTGCTCGTAGTGGCATTCTTTTGATAGTGCTTCTTCATTAGCAAGGAGCCTTTGGTCATAATTGACATGCTTGTGTAGCTATTTTAACTCTATTATGACATTTTCTCACCCTTCCACCTTTTATCCACCTCTCTTTTTCAATCCTCTCACCATTGACTTGGCAGCTCATGATCGTTCTTCTCACATTGGCAGCTATTTTCATGGAAGTGGTGGTGGATATCATCATTTCAAGTGTTCATGAACACTCTTTGGTAGCATTCTTAGTGGCATTTTGCACCAAAGACATTTTGATTGTTCTCTACTCTTTTGGCCACATCTTTGGTAGTTTCATGCAACTTCTTAGTGGAGCTTCTTCCTCACTTTGTGGATATCTCTCCATCCCTTATGGCTCTTGCCCCTCTTTGGTGGTTTTCTAGTGGTTTCCATACCATTTTTCTGGTATATTCTTTTACACTCTTGTCACCATTTTGTGTTGGAAAGCTTATTGTAATTCATATGTGAGTTTCCCATTTCATGGTCTGCTCACTTCTTGAGTCTCACACTCTTTCTTTGTGAGTACACTTTCATTTTTTACTTGGAACTTGTAGTCTCTACATGATATCACAACACTAAGTGGTGGTAATGTTCTTGGAGGTGGTGATGGTGCTCGTGGTGGCATTCTTTTGATAGTGCTTCTTCATTGTTGGGATAGATGGATGGACACTCCAAGAGATGAGTAGGTACTACCAAATCCTGCTTAGTACCAGCCACTGTGTCTTCAGAGTTGGTATGTGGGCCCTCTTAGCTTTCCAAAGACACCATACAAGTGCCTATGCACTTTGGAAATGATGTATGAAAGGATTGAATCAAAACAGACTACTTCTAAATAGAAGGGTCAATAAAAACCTTCTATTTTTTATCATACACCTATTGCTTGTAATGCTCAGCTTGGACCTATGGTATTAGTAATGGGCCTACTAAATTTCCAACATTTGGTATCAGAGCTTTAGGGCTTTGGCATCAGAACATTTAGGCTCTCAGATTCCCAGGTTCCCAGACTTCCAGGTTTACAAAATATGATTTAAGAGCATCTTCTAACATTTGACATTCGACATACACACTTAATCTTGATGAGTATAGATTTGAGACTAGACAATTCAGTCACATGTTAATTCGTGTGGCAGTATGAAGTTGATGAATGTTAGCAATTGAATACTTTTGAAAGAGTATGAAAATACTTTACAGAAGTATCAAGAGGTACTTCAAATTCAATGAAAAACAATGGTTTGGAGAAGATGAAGACACCAGATCAACATCAAATCACAGGTATTAGTTTCTACTATCAGATTGTCATTTGCAAGCCATATCTTAGAAGAGCAGTTATGAAGAGATTTGAAGGATTAAAGGAGTGCTTTTATACACTTTTATTTTTTGAAAGTTAAAAGCATTAGCTACATCAAAACAGGTATCTAGAGGTTTTTCTGGACAGTTTTGATAGATCTCTTTCATGGCAAGAAAGCTCATCTAAGAAGACAAATGTGGAGAGCATCAGTTTTGTTTTCAGCCAATCTTGTGTTGTAAGTTGGTTGGAAGTTTTTTGCTCACATTTTGTATCTAGAGAGGTAACTCTAGAAAGGTAATTCATCATTCAGACAAAAAGTTGGTGAATTTAGTCATATTCGTCATTTGAAGCAGAGTTTTGATTCAGAGATATGAGGAGATGGTAAAGCATGATTCTATATTCATTTCCATTTGTATACCATGTTTGTTTTGTCTCTTACCCTTATCACTAGAAGAAGAGAAAAAGTTCATTTGAAGAAGTCAAGAGTGCTTGCTACTTCAAGATGAAGAGAACAAAAGGTATGGAAGAGAAGTTTGAAGATGTTGACATCATTGGGTGGAAGAAAGATGCAGAAAAAGAAGGTCCAACAATTCCAAAGGGAAAGTAAGACTTCCTTTTCTCTTATATTTTCCATATACGGTGGTAGCACAGCGCGTTCGCGAAGAAATATTTCGTTTTATCATGCTTTTTCTTTTCTCATACAACAATGGGTGAATGGCATGATCACGGTTTAGAACGCAAGACTTTATTTATGCTTTATTGGAGCGATTGCTTTTGGAGGAGCTTTTCAAGGTATAATCAAAACTATATAAGAAGCCATTGGCTTATTGTTTATTCATCCTACACCTAGTTCAACAACAAGCTTTGGAGCTTTGGTACCTCAATAGAGGTGGTGCTTCTTAGCACATGGGGCAGCCATGGTGCTATTTTGGAGCATGTTGAGGAGCGGCTATGGAGTTCTTCTTGGAGAAGAAGAGTGTGCTCACACTCTTTCTTATGGAGAGGATTTACCTCGTAGCAGCTTGGTGGTGTGGATCGGCCATTCACATGATGTATTTGAAGATTGTCTTGTACATGAAGATTTCGGTTTATTTCAAAGACATTGGATGGTGGTTAACATAAGATTTGCATCTTATGATAAGAATTCATGTACATGTTCTCTTTATGCATACAAGTACTACATGGAATTTATGGAGGCAATAACATCCATATCAGGAGGAGTCTTATTCGGCATAGGTATATGAGAATCAGTACATGTATGCTTTATGCATATTTGGATGAGGTGTTCGAGAAGGTATGTTCATATGAGTTTGAGGATTTCTGGCAGCAAACTTGTTAGCATTCTTTGCTACTTTTGTAAGTATGTGATCTTTTCACATATGTGTCTGACTTAAGGTCTTCCATAGCCTAAGTTCAGATGAGGGTTTGTTGATTATCAGTTTTAGACCGATCCTTCCTCTTTCTGTCACTCATATTCACTCTTCTACAACCTATTAGGTCACACGTCTCATATATATTTAGATTTCTGTCCATACATCTGAATATGTTTGTTACATTTGTACATTCACTCATCCATCTATTTCTGTTCACTTAGAGTGGTTGAGAGTTTTGCTCCCACATTGTAAATTGACATTTGAATATATGATAGTGTGAGTAAGCAGTGGCTTATGTAACACTTTACACATGCTGTCTAATCCTTCTCTATGTTTGCCTCATCATTTGTATGATTAAGTGTGGTATGTTCATGTTTTGTCAATATTGGAAGATTGCTGGAATCTGTGTTGTAGATGCTGGACCTATGGAACTTGGACCTGTGGTATTAGTAATGGGCCTACTAAATTTCCAACATAACTTAAGTCCAAAAAAATATTTTAGTGATCCAAGGTCACTAATTTTGAAATCCTTCATCATCTGGTTCTTGATCTGTTTGATGCCATTATCATCATTACCTGTAAATATGATATCATCAACATATACACATAGGTATATTACCTATGAATTACTTCTCTTGATGAATAGAGAAGTATCTGCTTTACTCATGACAACACCTTGATCTTGAAGGTATGTAGTCAACCTATGGTTCCATGCCCTAGGTGCGTGTTTCAATCCATAAAGAGCTTTGTTCAATTTGCATACATATGTTACCTTTTTTGGGTCCTCATAGCCAGGAGGTTGTGACATGTACAACTCCTATGAAATCCAGCCATTTAGAAATGCATTTTTTTCATCCAACTGATACATGTTCCAATTCTTTGATGCAGCCACACTTACCAGTACCCTGATGGTTGGCATTTTGGCCACAGGTGAGAAAGTTTCTTCATAATCAATTCCTTGGGTTTTTGCAAAACCCTTAGCCACAAGTCTAGCTTTGTACCTGCTTATTGATCCATCAGAATTCCTTTTGATCTTATAGATCCATCTAGATCCAATTACCTTCATAGACTCCTTCTTTGGTACTAGTTCCCAAGTATCACTCTCCTTGAGTGCTACAATTTCCTCATCCATAGATTCTTTCCATTTTGCCTTGGTCTTTGCCTCTTCATATGTTGCTGGTTCTTCAATTGACAAATCTTTTGCAAGATAAACAGAGTGCTTAGTAACTAGGGAAGTGTCATACCCATATCTGATTGGCTTCTTGCTCTCCCTTTGTGATCTTCTGGATTGCTTGGTTGGATGGATTAGGGATATCCTCCAATTTCTTCATCTTGAGTTTGCCTTTGGACTTCCATGCTTTGAACTCTTCAAGGTTGATGATGTCCTCATCATCTTAATTGATGTCTCCATTCTGAGTAGGCTCCTCCTTAGTAAGGCTTGGAAACTCCTCTTCCAATTCATAAGGTAGTTTTACTTTCCTGCATTCACTATCAGACCAAGAGTCATTTTCATCAAAGACAACATCTCTACTGACCATGAATCCCTTGTTTGAAGGATTGTAAAACCTGTATCCTTTCTGATTTAGATCATAACCTATGAAGATGCACTTCTCTGCCTTAGGGTCTAGCTTACCTCTTATCTGAGAAGGGATATGCACATATGCTACACATCCAAATATCCTGCAATGATCAAGTGAAGGTCTTCTACCATGCCATGCTTCATATGGGGTCATCCCATCAAGTGATTTGGATGGCAACCTGTTTACAAGATAAGTGGCAGTAGATACACTCACTGCCCATAAGTAGTTAGGTAATTTTTTCTATTTTAACATTGACCTAGATGTCTCAACAATTAATTTATTTCTCCTTTTTGCTACCCCATTTTGCTCAAGGGTATACCTTGTGGTAATTTCTCTCTTGATTCCTATGTCCTGCAAGAATGCATCAAAATCATTTGAGAAGTACTCACATCCTCCATCTGACCTTAATCTTTTTAGGTTTCTCTCTGTTTGATTTTCAACAAGAGCAAGATACTTTTTAAAACAAATGAATACTTCATCTTTGTGCTTCATAAAGTACAATATAGTCCACCTACTCTAATCATCAATGAAAGATACATAATACCTTGATCCAAAAATTAAGGGATTCTTGCTTGGTCCCCATACATCTGTATGAACAAGTTCTAGGTAATCCTCATGCATGTAAGCCTTTCCTTGAGAAGGGTAACCTGTGAGACTTTCCAAACTGACAAGCACCACATTTATAAATCATGTGTTGCTTGGATACATTAGGTATCCCGAGCACACATTGATCCCTGTATATTTGTTTCAAGGTTCTTTCACCTACATGCCCTAATCTTTTATGCCAAATTTCAAGCTCTGATAATGTTTGATCTTTATAAGTATAAAGTGCAATGTTCCTTGTATCCTCAAGTTCAAAAGTGAAAAGTCTACCCATCTTTTCTCCTTTGGAAATTCTCTTGAACCCATGCTTCGGATCCTCCACAAATGCTCCATATTGGTTGAATCTAACCTGCAAACCCTTTTCCACAATCTATCCAACACTCATCAAATTCTTGGTAATTGTTGGTACATATAGAACCCTACTCAACAGATTCTTGTTTTGACCAGGTCTCAACATTTCCAACTTTAATCACTGAGTGCTTGGTGTCATCACTTGTTTGTACTTGATGCTTACCCTTTGGTTCCTCAAGTTCAGAGAGAAGAGATACATTGCCTACCACATGATTTGAGCATCCTGAGTCAATGTAGAAGAGGTGATCATCATTTATACCTGGTTTTGAAGTCATGTTCATAATCAAAAGAGAATCTTCTTGCTCCTCTGTGTAGTTGTTGTAATCTTTCCTTGATTTGTAACCTCCTTGGTAGTTACTATTGTAGTTGTTGTAGTTGTTGTTGTATCATTGGTGGTGATTGAATCTGCCTCTTGATTGTGTATATCCACCTCTTTGATATCCTCTTCCTCTTTGATTCTTGAAGTTCCTGAAACACTCATATGTAGTATGATTTGATAAACCACAAATATTGCATGGTGAGGATTTATAAGGTCTCCCCCTACCTTGGTTACCTCCTCTGCCCCTTCCTCTTGATGTTCTATCTCTCCCTGCATAGTTGACTTGGGAGATAGTTCCTTCATCTTCTACCTTCTTGTTCTTCCTTTTCTCTTTAGACTTATTCTTATCAGTGTATAGGGTAGAAGAGCTATTACCTCTTGATGAATCTCCATTCTTGTTGAGCTTGGCTTCATGGGTAAATAGTTGCCCCATGAGTGTGGTAAGGTCTGGAATCTGCATGTCCATGTGCAAGTCCATGGCAGTTGTGAAGCTCTCCCATTTGTCATCAACTTTAATACCATTGATTACTTGCCTTACAATCTGCTCCTCTTCAATTTCTTCTCCTATGCTTGCCAATTGATCTGCTACATCTTTGACTTTGGTCACATACTCTGAGATAGTTTGCTTAGGTTGCTTTCTTTGAGTGGTGAATTCAATCCACAATTGATTCTTCCTAGCCCTTATGTTGGAAGAGAAATAGGAAGACAATGTTTCCCATGCCTCTTGGGATGTCTTACAGTTCCTAATATGTGGAAGAAGATCAAAATCAGAGATTGAGTTAAGTAAGTAGGACCTTGCTAATGCATCCTTGGCACACCATGTGTTGAGTCTTTCATGCTCCTCTCTTGTAGGTTGTCCTTTGCTTCTGAATATGGGCATCTCCTCATCTACTAAGATGTATCCATAGAGGCTCCTTCCTTGTAAGTATGTTTTCATCCTTAGAGACCATGCCTAATAGTTGTTCCTGTCCAATTTATCAATGAAAGAAGGAAAATCATCTCCCATTTTACCTTAGCTTCGCTCTGATACCACTATTGGGATAGATGGATGGACACTCCAAGAGATGAGCAGGTACTACCAAATCCTACTTAGTACCAGCCCTTGTGTTTTCAGAGTTGGTCCGTGGGCCCTCTTAGCTTTCCAAAGACACCATACAAGTGCCTATGTACTTTGGAAATGATGTATGAAAAGATTGAATCAAAACAGACTACTTCTAAATTGAAGGGTCAATGAAAACCTTCTATTTTTGATCATACACGTGCTGCTTGTAATGCTCAATGCTACCAATACAATAGGAATTAGAAAAATTCCTTTTAGACATATCTAATTAGCTTAGTAAGCTAATGATTCCAAGTGGAATAACTTGAAATGATCCACTATACACAGAGCAATCAATTTAACAAATTAATCATTACCCCCGATTTTTTAGGACCTTTGTAGAGTTTGACCAGTGAGTGCTTCGACACCTTTTTCTTCAAATTGGCTGAATGGATTTGGTTCAGACCTTTGTCAACATGTAGATAACTTGGACCTGATTCCGACAAGCTATAGATGATTGAAATCGGTGAAGAAATGAGTGAGATATGAGCAGCACAAGTTGATAGTTAAGAATGACTATAACAGAGATATCATAGATGAACAATGTAGATGTATTGTATTAGTGAACAATGTTGTACAAGTTCATAGGCTTGGTAATCATAGCCTAGTGATAGAGATTAGTGTAGGCTACAATGTAGGCCTTACACTCTTACACAATGGCAATGAAGAGCTCGGGAGTTGAAGCTACAAACCGTGACTTTTTCAAGTGACTTTATATAAGTGTTCCATTCAAATTTGCCTTCAATCTAGGAAATATTCCCTCAATGAAGTAGATACTTTTCTAACTAACAAGTCCACGAGTTTTTGGTAGGTGATTACAAATATTCTCAAGTAAAAAAGAAATGACTTTTACAAATGTAAAAAGATAAAGTTCTCCTAGCAATGGTTTCCATGGAGCTTCATGTGTTTATGAACTTCAAGCCAAATGTGTAGGCTTGTGATTTGCACCAACATTCATTAACAAAGAGGAGCCTTTGGTCAATAATGACATGCTTGTGTAGCTGTTTTAACTCTATTATGACATTTTCTCACCCTTCCACCTTTTATCCGCCTCTCTTTTTCAATCCTCTCACCATTGACTTGGCAGCTCATGGTGGTTCTTCTCACATTGGTAGTTATCTTCATGGCAATGGTGGTGGATATCATCATTTCAAGTGTTCACGAACACTCTTTGATAGCATTTTTAGTGGCGCTTTGCACCAAACACATTTTGATTGTTCTCTACTCTTTTGACGACATCTTTGGTAGTTTCATGCAACTTCTTAGTGGAGCTTCTTCCTCACTTCGTGGATATCTCTCCATTCCTTATGGCTCTTGCTGCTCTTTGGTGGTTTTCTAGTGGTTTTCATATCCTTTTTCTGGTATATTCTTTTACACTCTTGTCACCATTTTGTGTTGAACTTTGCTTTCGTACACAAAAATATTGCAAAGGATAGTATTCCATTATAGCATTGTAACGTAGTGGTTGTGCCTCATCCAGCTGTTGTAGGTGTTGAGCTCAATTATTCATTTTTTGTGCTTGTAATCTGTACTTTTTCATGCTTAACATAGATTGCTCCTGCATATTTTTACATAAACACGTGTTGTAGTCTCCTTTAACCCACATCAAAGTTACCTTCCATTTAGTCTTCTAGTTTTGTTATCCGTAAACCCAACCATTTTGGTAAGACTCTTGTATATGGCAACAATTTTCGGTACCATTCACATCTATTTTGTGTCATGTTTTCAACTTGGCAAAGCCTTCTGCTGTGTATTCAATGTCTACAATCTCTTTTTTTGGTGGCCATTCCTCTCCTACCCTCCATTTTCCATCATTTACCTCTACATTCATCCCTAAAGATGATCATCTTGATAGAATACACTATAACTTGTGAAAAGTTATGTTGAAAGCATGCTTGTACATAAATATATTGTATGAGGTGCAGATGATGGTAAATCCAAGTCCAACAGTTTTCAACGTCTTGACGCCTTGAATGTATGAGATATTAAGGATAAACGTGTAGCTTATTGTGATTTGACTAAAAGTCATATGAACTCTTGTAAAACCTGTCAAAAAGTTTGGCGCATATTTGTGGATCCTCAAAAAGTTTATGTGGATCCTCAAAGATCCTCAAAAAGTTTATGTGCTTAAGGCTAAGTTTCATAACTTGGCCATCAAGCCTTAGGATTCAATAGCCAACACCATCGCTTGTTTGATGAATACCAACAAAGGTTCACACTATAAGGCAAAGAAATTATGGCAAAGATATGAAGATTCAAGCATTTATGTGACATTTGTCACAACACTAAATCACGACAAAGTCCTCAAGTGGGAAAAAGTTACTTTTCCTCTACAATTCTACGACAAATAACAACAAAACATAAGATTGGATTATGAAGGCTAAAACACCATTCTAAAAGAAAACATAGTCTTAGAACAAGAAGCATGCATCTCAATATTCCACCCCACAATATTTGTGGAATATTGAGAACCCACAATATTTGTGGAAACCAAAGGCATTCACATATATTTGTTACAAAAGAAAAAGAATAAGCTCTAAAATTCTAGCAAAAATTCACATAGAGCCCATGGTTCTAGCAAAGAAATCTTTGTGTTTAGTGAAAGCAATGTATTTGCACTATCAAAGGTGAAGTGAATCTTTGATAATGTACTACATCACATATGCGCAAGGATAATGAAAATTTCAAATATTTGAAGGACTATTAAGGTAAAGTATACCTTGATAATAACATAAATATGGGCATCCAAGGGAAAAGGAAAAGTTCGAAACGTAAATTCCAACCGCAAAAAACAAAAGTACTTAGAAATGTTCCTCTAAAAAATTTATACCTATGAATTACATTTCCCAATCCCAAAAACATATCTTATTTGATTCATAATTTTAGTTATAGGCCCTAGCACTAGCAAAGCTTCAGTGATTGGATATGAGAACAAAACTCTCTTGATTTGTCTTGTCTTTTCACAAAGAGTATGTTATTCGAGTTGTGGCACGTGAGAATCAACCATACTTCCTATCTTTCAAAGATTTCATCTTATAACATGTTTGAGGCCTTCCAAAGATTTCAAAAAATAATTCCATTTTCCAAGCATGTGCAAAAACAAAACATCATCAAACTCTAGTTCCTAAAGAAGCATGTATTCATGCAAAGAAGCGTCTCCGTTTGGCTTATCTTGATTTATGTGGAACTATGCACACAACCTTTTTAAGTGGATCCATCTACTTACTTTTGCTTGTACATGATTACTATAGATAGATTTGGGTACATTTATTAAAGGAAAAGTCCATTACTTCGATAAAGTTTTAGTAAGGTATGCATCAAGTGGAGAACAAACAATCATCCATCTTTAATGCACCTGAGTCAAATGGAGTGGTGAAATCATCAATCATAACCTTATCAGCTTTTGGATAAAAAGGCATCAAGGAAAAGTTACACAAGCATATAATCCATCTCATACTGGACGTGCAAAATGAAACTTTTGAAGTATAATTAAGATTGCATGCACAATGCTACATCATATGATCTTCCTTATATGTTTTAGGTAGAAGTAGTACATGCCATATATCACATCCTCATTTAAAGATATATAAGTGTTTTGTATGATTTAACTCTTTTTTGTGCCTACTATGGCAAGAAGCAAAAAATTATCAATTTTGAGGTGTTGGGATGTGATCCATATGCTCATAGTAACAAAAACAAAAGGCTCACTTTTATTAGCTACAATGATCTTTTGAGGCTCACCTCCTATATGATCCTAATATTTTCTCCATTGTCTCTAGAAAAAAGAACATCTCCATAAGAAATCTACTTCCAAGAAACCTATTTCTACTCCAATTTCAAAATTTTCAACATCCTTCCACAGCTTTAGCATCTTAGACATCATTATGACTTCTAGAGAATAATTCTTAAATATTCACATTTATTATATTATTCCCTCATTTCACATCAGACTAGAAGTCAAATATATGTAGCTACAGATAGATTTTCTACATTAATTAGATGGAGACATGTCCAATCTAAAAAAAACAAACTATTTACTCACCTAAACTTCTAGTTTTCAAACTTCCCACATGAACCAAAAGCATCTCTTTGGTGAATCATCCACATGGGTACAATTTTACATAAGTTCTTCATTCAAAAAAGATGCAACAACATCATGAGGTCATAGTAGATCCATACTCAATGGATGTCTCTTAGGATATGTGAATCCATTATAATATCCATATGTAAGACATTTTTGCATTTGATAGTTAGTCCAATTTTTCCCTGAGCCTTTTGCTCCACTACTCAAAGGGAATCATACTCTCATGCTATTTTTGTTTGTTGCTTCTTGATTTTTGTTTCATTATGTAAGATCTACTTCATGATATTATATATTCTATCATAACTATGTCCATGACATTGGAGGATCCTCCTTCCAAGGATGACATGAAATCTTAGTATCAATTTGATATGGCAATAATCTTGTCTAGTGAGATATTACTTCATTAATGTACCTCTCTAATAGACTATCTATGGAGCATTCAACAAACCCATATGGTGAACATTATTTGGAGCACTAGGAGGATGCAAGTCACTCCTTTGGATTTTTTATCTACTCTAGTTCATTGCTTGATGGACCTCCAAAGCATTTGTATACTTCAAAATTGGCTTGAGAATAGTTTCTTGAAGAAATAATATTCCATTCATATCTTTATCTAGATTTCTACCTTATTTCTATGTGAATGCATCTCTTTTTTTTTTAGCATTCTAGTTGTATTTATAATCCCGTTCTATTTAGATTTCTTTTCTTAAACATCATTTTCCTTTTAAGGTAATTATCCCACATTGGATGCTCTTATAGGAACTTCTCTCCAAATCTATAAATGGAATCCCTCAATCTGCTTTGTACTTGGTTATAAACTCGACATTTCACTATGATCTTGGAAAGCTCAATTTGATACATATGTGAGTTTTATCAATTTCATGTGTAACTCACTCTTTGAGTCACACACTCTTTCTTTGTGGGTACACTTTCACTTTTGTAAACACACATGTACTTAATACAAAATGTCCTATAAAGGCATACCTTATCTTCTATTTGTAAGGCTTATTTTGAAACTCATTACACAAGGACATTGAGCTTAGATATGTTCTTTCTTATCTTCTCTATTTAGTTCTTATATTTTTTGTTTCAATCTCTATTAGAAGTATGGTGAAGCAAGGATATTTAGGTGTTTGTTCATCTCATCTCCTCATACATGTTTTTTCTTGGACTAAGCACATGATTCTTTCATGCTAGATCTCTATCTTAGGGCATTTCAACTCTTCTAGGTGATTGTACTCTATCACGTATTATTAAACATGAAAAAAAAGGATGAGATGGTGTATAACTACTTATTTGAAATTAGGAATGAAAATTTATATTCATTTACATTTTCCACTAACATATAGAGGACAACAATACTTATTGTAAGTCAATTGAATTCTAACTCCAAATTTTGGATTCCCATGAATGAAACAAAAAATAATCAATCAACAAAAGTATAATAACCTTTTCTTTCATATATCTATAATGTACTTTAACCCTAAACTCTCACACTCAAAATGTCATGAGGAAGAAGATAAGGAAGAGAGCTCGCACACACACTCTCACAATCAAAGAGAAGCACACACTCAGATTGAGGCAAGGAAGAATGATCTTCTTCTTCTTCTATTACATAAAAAGGAATGTACAAGAATGACCTAAAAATCAAGAATACAACAAGTGCAATATATAAAGATTAGTACATAAGGAAAAACCTAATGTCCATGAATAAGTGAGCTGGCAAGGAACAAATGTGCCATCACTCTCGGTAGATAAATCTAATAAATCTCAATGAAGTATCCCTGACATATATCGGCATGACCACTATACATGTTAGAGAAACTTAAAACTGATATGTGTCATCTTGGATCATCACATGTTGAGCTTGATATCTCAACACTCCCCTCCAAGCT
>CM035426.1:176157874-176175374 GCA_020310875.1 Ceratopteris richardii
CAAAGATCATTCAGGCACATTCCTGGTGCCCTCTCTATCAAACCAGGAAGAAATGAAGAAGTTTGAGTTGAATATCACTTTAATCAGGGAGGCCCTTCAGATGTATGGCACCCATGTACCCTCCGATCGAGATCCTTTGATACTAGAGTCGATGAAGAACAACAAAATCAAGAAGTTGAAAGAAATGTGTGCCCTCACCCCCAACATCGTGTGCCTTCAACACTTCGCATTTCCAGCGCAAGACCGGTTCACCCAACCTCATAAGAAAATATGGTATGGTTTGTACCTAGCAGAGACTGGAGGCTTGCCAATTAAAATGCCCGTATAGATCTTGGACCGGTTATATGAAGCAGGCAAGCGAGGAGTGCGGAAGCCTACTTTGAATGGCTGTTGTGCCATTACAAGAATTATCTACAGATGCCTTGCCTATGATGTACTGATCACAAGGGCCCTTAAGTACTCACAACTGGAATTCTTCAAGGGGCGGAAGTCAGGGGTGCAACCTACAAAAAGAATGCGTGGTTCGCTTTCACAGGTTCTAATCCCTTGTGAGGCCACCACAAAAGCCTCCCTCAGAGAAGAGGAACAAGTAGCCCCTTTCACTATCCATCTCCAAGGAACACAATCAGGGGGTATGGTATAGCCCACTCCATCTGCCCCCCCACTACCCACAGATGCTGAGTTTGCATCCATGGCCACTTTGGCAGAGGATCCAAATTTTGACTTTGAAAGCTTCCTGTAGACAACCCTGTTGGTGCAGACCAATCACCAATTGAAGGCTTGGAAGATCAAATGATGAAGGAAGAATCAATTCCTAAAGTGTGGAAGAAGATTACAATCAGAAGATAAGAGAAGTGTACACATATGTACATTAGCATAGTCATAGATGACTTAGATCTTTTGTTCAGTAAGAATCATGTACAAATTATCTATAAATACCTTGAGAAAAGTCGGGGCATGTATGAGAGCTTATGTGACATTAGTTAGAAGTCAAGAATGAGGGAGATAGAAGTCATAAGATAGAGGAAAGTGAATTTGAGTTTGCTCTCATCACTCAGTTGTATTTTCTCTGAGTAAAATGAAAAATTTTGCGCCCGATGTTTCTGTGTGTTCTCCTTCTACAGTAGATCAATTGTGGAATGCTTTTGTACAAGTCTAAGTTGAGAGTTGCTTGACCTCTGTGCAAAGTTTCAGCTTCCAATTGTAATCAGGCTGAGTGAATTAAGTGTAGGAACATTCATATGTGAAGTGTATTCACTGGTTCCTAAAACAGGCACATATTTCGAAGTTAATGTTTTGGTCATTTCTCCTAGCACAGTTTAAAGTTTTGCATGAGTGAGGGCTTAATCTTTAAGTTGAAAGATAAGCTACTTATGTCTAGAAGCATTTTGTAAAACGGGTTCTATTCAAGGAGAACCAAGTCTTAAAAGTTACAGGTGTAAAGTCGACTGTTTTGGATAACAGTTTCTGACATAGGTAACTTGTGAAATCAATTTCTCAAGCTATACTTAATCTTTTGGAGTAATTCAACTTGGAATAGTTGCGCAATCTCTAGGAGATGATTCGTACAAAGTTTCATCAAAAACTTTACAGATTTGATAGGTCAATGTGAATGAACAATGTAGCAGACTTTTCTGTGTATCATCTTCTTCACAGATTTGTTAAATTCTGATAAGTTAGCAATTGATCCTCTAAATTAGTAAAGTGTTTGACTTACTCTTGGTATAGAGGTGCTCTAATCACAAGAGTAAGTTGGTCTTTTGGAGATTAATACTCTCCAACAGTGGTATCAGAGCAGGAGACATCAATTTGAAGAAAAGGAGGATCCCGACTGCTGCAGATTCAAGAGATTCAACACTTGAAGGATCAAGAAGTGAAAGCTTGGAGTCAAAGCTTGGGGAGAAGACAAATTGACATCAAGAAAGGCAAAAGGAGTTCAATTCGAAGTAAAGGTATATACATTGTTTGTAAAGCTTGAAGTTTCAATACACAGGTGGATACAAGATGGGAGAAAGCTTGCAGATTGATAAGCTAGATAGGGAGAACTATCCAGCATGGTCCATGAGGATGGAAGCACACCTCATGAGCAAAGATCTTATATCATTTATTACAGGAGATGAAGAAAAACCAGAATTTGCAGATCCAAGTATTCCTACTAGGGAAGAACTTGCAATGTTGAAGACTTGGATGAGAAAGGATGCTCAAGCAAGGAGCATCATCTACATGGCTGTAAATGATTACCTTTTACCTCACATTAGAGGTTTAGAAAGTGCTACAGATGTTTGGAATGCCTTGGAAGAGCATTTCCAAAATACAACTAAGTCAAGGAAGTCTTCACTATGGGCTGAGTTCACAACTTTCAAGAAGAAGAGCTCACAATCAATTTCAGATTATGTGGCAAGGATGAAAGATATTGCAGATAGCTTGGGAGCAGTGGATGAAGATATTGAAGAAGAAAAGTTGGTAAGACAAATACTTACAGGTCTAAGAGGTGATGAGAAGTGGAAGCCTTTTATATTGTCCATAGAGTTGTCACTTGATCACTTTACTCCTGACCTTAATCAATTGCTAGGACATATGCTAACCTTTGAGCAGGATCTTAAAGGAGACAATGATAGAAGTACAAGTCAAGCTATGTACTCCAAGGACAAGAAAAAGAATGGCAAGGGAAAGCAATCAAATGATGATGAAGGGAATTCAAATCAAGCTAACTTCACAAAAGGGAAGACAAATTACAGACGTAAAGGAAGAGGAGGTAAGAACAAAGATAATGCTAAAGCTTGTTGGATTTGTGGCAGAACAAATCATTTGGCAAATGATTGTTGGTATAATAATCAAAGTGGAGGATACAACAATCAGAATTATAGTCAAAGAGGTAGAGGAGGCAGAAACCAAAGAGGTAATTTCAGAGGAAGAGGTGGTAGGACATCATATGGTAGAGGAGGTGGAAGAAACTTCCAATCTCAGTCCTACAACAATAACTATTACAATTATGCATCAGATCAGAAGGATGACATGACTCTTATCCTGAATGCAACTCATGAATCAATTGGAGAAGATCAAAGAGTGTTTTATATTGACTCAGGGTGCAGCAACCATCTGAGTGGGAATCTATCTTTGATGACTGATATGGAAGCTAGGGTGAATGGACATACAGTTCAAACAGGTGACAATACCAAACATAAAGTGGAGAGCATTGGATCAGTGAAGACAAAGAGTGGAAGTACACTTCTGAGCAAGGTACTTTATGTCCCTACTATTCCTAAAAATTTGATAAGTGTAGGGCAAATTGTGGAGAAAGGATATGAAGTAAGATTCACAAATGATGGTGTCTATGTACAAGATCCAAATCAGGGATATAGAACCATAATTGCAGGTAAAAAGGAAGGAAGATTGTTTACTCTCAAAGTCCAAGGTAATGTGGGACATGCATTGTTTACCTATGGAGGTCAAAAGGTATCTGAATTAGACCTATGGCATAAAAGGCTAGGTCATTTTAATGAGAGAGCTATAAAGGAAATGTCAAAGAATCAGGTGGTGCTTGGATTGCCAAACATTGAAGGGCAACATATGGTGTACAAGTGTGAAGCTTGTCAATTAGGTAAAGCACATAAAAGTTCTTATAACAAATCAGGGTACAAGTATTCAAACATGCTTGAATTGGTTCATACAGATGTATGGGGTCCCTCAAGGGACTATAGCATAAATGGATCCAGATATTATGTGTTGTTTGTTGATGATGCAACCAGGTGGATTACTTTGTATGTAATCAAGGACAAATCAGAAGTCTTCAAGACATTCAAACATTTCCATGCTTATGCAGAAAGGATCACAGGACAAAAGCTAAAGAGGTTAAGATCAGATGGAGGGGGAGAGTATTTCTCAAAAGAGTTTGATGATTATTTGTGGAATGCAGGTATCAAAAGAGAAGTAACTTGCAGGTACTCCCCTCAACAGAATGGAGTAGCAGAAAGGAGGAATAGGACTCTTGTAGAGTTTGCAAGAGCCATGATGAAGGAAAAGAATTGTCCAAATTACTTATGGGCAGAAGCTATTAACACTGCAACATACCTTGTGAATAGGTTGCCTTGCAAAGCTTTGGATGGAGGAACCCCTTATGAAGCATGGTGGGGTAAGAAGCCTAGTCTTGATCATTGTAAAGTATTCGGATGTATTGCATATGCTTATGTTCCTTCACAATTAAGACATAAGCTAGAACCAAAAGCAGAGAAGTATGTGTTTATTGGATATGATGATAGACAAATGGGTTACAGGTTGTGGAGTCCATCCACAAAGCAATTTCTTGTTACTAAAGATGTAACATTTGATGAGCAAAACATGTGGTATACAGGATCACCAAATGAGTATGCAGGTGTTGAAGAAATACAAAGGAAAGGAAAGGCAAAGGTAAAAGTATGTGAAGAAATTGTTGATGAAGTTGACTCTAGATGTAGAGTGCAGGATCATGTAGAAGAAGGGCCAAGATTTGATCTAGAATCAAATGAGGCTGAAACTTCAAGAAGTGCAGAAATCAGGAGACCTACAAGAGAAAGGAAAGAGCCTATAAGGTATAGTTATGATACATCTTTCCTAACAACAAAAGATTATGCCTACATTGTGAAAACAGAAGAAGATCCAACTACTTATGAAGAAGCCAAAGGTAAACAGAATTGGGAGAAGGCAATGCAAGAAGAGTATGATGCTCTACTTGAAAATGAAACTTGGGAATTAGTACCAAGACCAAAGAATCAGAAAGTCATTGGATGCAAGTGGGTATATAAAACAAAGAGGTTTGCAGATGGTAAGGTGTCTAGATATAAGGCTAGACTAGTAGTTAAAGGTTATGCCCAAACTTATGGGGTAGATTATGATGAAACCTTTAGTCCTGTTGCTAAGATGTCTACAATTAGGACATTGATTGCTATTGCTACTTGCAAGGGATGGAAATTATCACAATTGGATGTGAAGAATGCATTTCTTAATGGTTACATTGCAGATGAAGTATATATGGAGCAACCAGAAGGCTTCATTGAATCAATTGGATCAAATTATGTGTGTAAGCTCAAGAGAGCTTTATATGGGTTGAAGCAAGCTCCAAGAGCTTGGAATTACAGATTGGTCAAGTTCTTGAATGAATGTGGTTTTCAAGCATCAAAGGCAGATAGTAGCTTGCTAGTGAAGGCAAGTGAAAATGGATACATTTACATGTGCATTTATGTTGATGATATTATTGTTACAGGAACAGATGCTCAAGGAATCAATGAACTCAAGAAGCAAATAGAGAAGGAGTTTAAGATAAGTGACTTGGGAAACTTATCTTATTTTCTAGGAATGCAGATTGTGTATACTCAACATGGAGTATATGTTTCACAAGAGAGATACTTGAAGAATCTTCTAGTCAAGTTTAACATGGAAGATAGCAGGACTTCAACTACACCATTGGAGGTAAACCATAAATTAAGCAGGTATGGAGGTGAAGAGTTCAATGACATGAAGAAATATCAGAGTTTGGTAGGTAGTCTAATCTATGCTACCTTGACAAGGCCAGATCTATCATATGCAGTAGGTGTGTTATCACAATTCATGCATTGTCCAAAGAAGACTCATTGGATTGCAGCCCAAAGGGTACTCAGATATATCAAAGGAACCCTAAGTGAAGGTTTGTATTATGGTTTCACTTCTGACACAAGAATCAAAGTGTTTAGTGATGCAGATTGGGCAGGTGACTCAGATGATAGAAGGTCTACCCATGGATATCTATGTTATGTTGGAGACAAGTTAGTGTCTTGGTGTTCAAAGAAGCAACATACAGTTGCTTTATCATCCACAGAAGCTGAGTATAAGGGAATGGTAGAAGCTGCAAAAGAAGTCATATGGTTGAAGACCTTGATGAAAAGTTTTGAGTTTGATCATAGTACTCCAATAATTTTTGGAGACAATATGAGTTCTTTGTATTTGGCAGCTAACCCTGTTTTTCATGCCAGGACTAAGCATATAGAGATACAGTATCATTTCTTGAGGGAAAAGGTACTTGATAAAGAGATTGAAGTGATGTACACTCCAACAAAAGAACAGGTGGCAGATATGATGACAAAGAGTTTGAATGGACCTAAGTTACAAAGGTTCAAAGACATGGCAAGTATCAAGAAGACAGAGAAGACCTCAATTGATGATTGAGGGGGAGCTGTTGGTGCAGACCAATCACCAATTGAAGGCTTGGAAGATCAAATGATGAAGGAAGAATCAATTCCTAAAGTGTGGAAGAAGATTACAATCAGAAGATAAGAGAAGTGTACACATATGTACATTAGCATAGTCATAGATGACTTAGATCTTTTGTTCAGTAAGAATCATGTACAAATTATCTATAAATACCTTGAGAAAAGTCGGGGCATGTATGAGAGCTTATGTGACATTAGTTAGAAGTCAAGAATGAGGGAGATAGAAGTCATAAGATAGAGGAAAGTGAATTTGAGTTTGCTCTCATCACTCAGTTGTATTTTCTCTGAGTAAAATGAAAAATTTTGCGCCCGATGTTTCTGTGTGTTCTCCTTCTACAGTAGATCAATTGTGGAATGCTTTTGTACAAGTCTAAGTTGAGAGTTGCTTGACCTCTGTGCAAAGTTTCAGCTTCCAATTGTAATCAGGCTGAGTGAATTAAGTGTAGGAACATTCATATGTGAAGTGTATTCACTGGTTCCTAAAACAGGCGCATATTTCGAAGTTAATGTTTTGGTCATTTCTCCTAGCACAGTTTAAAGTTTTGCATGAGTGAGGGCTTAATCTTTAAGTTGAAAGATAAGCTACTTATGTCTAGAAGCATTTTGTAAAACGGGTTCTATTCAAGGAGAACCAAGTCTTAAAAGTTACAGGTGTAAAGTCGACTGTTTTGGATAACAGTTTCTGACATAGGTAACTTGTGAAATCAATTTCTCAAGTTATACTTAATCTTTTGGAGTAATTCAACTTGGAATAGTTGCGCAATCTCTAGGAGATGATTCGTACAAAGTTTCATCAAAAACTTTACAGATTTGATAGGTCAATGTGAATGAACAATGTAGCAGACTTTTCTGTGTATCATCTTCTTCACAGATTTGTTAAATTCTGATAAGTTAGCAATTGATCCTCTAAATTAGTAAAGTGTTTGACTTACTCTTGGTATAGAGGTGCTCTAATCACAAGAGTAAGTTGGTCTTTTGGAGATTAATACTCTCCAACAAACCCACTTATCTGAGAGTGAGTGTTTTTCTGAGATCGACGGCCCTGAATCTCCATCCCAGAGAACACAACCACATGGTGAAGCACGAAGAGTACATTGGGAGGATGAGGCACAACGCACGCAGGCAGGAGGCACACATGAACAAGTGGAGAGGCAGAAGAATGAACAAGAGGAGAGTGAGGAGGAAGCCCCAGCTTACACTGCACAACTCAAACGGCTCTACAAAACGATCAAGCAGGTACAAAAGAGACATAGGCTATCAGAAGAAGCAAATAGAGCACTCGTGAACCAGATGCTGCAAGCGGAGAATGTTGACCCGCATTTTGTAGAATCATTGAATCTCTTGGCGAAAACCTACGGAATAGGGGAAGCCATGAGGACCATGGTACAGCGCACTACCCATCAATATGACCAACGAAGGATCGATACGCGACCGCGAAGGGGAAAAATGATTCAAATGGAAGTCTCTACCGCCCTGCCTACCACCACTTCAGAAGATGTTCACATGGCCAGCCCAACTCACAGTGAGGAACCTGATGTAAATACACAGATACCATCTCCACCATCACCTCCCATCCAGCCCTCAGAACCCTTCCCCACTAACCTTCTTGAACAACCAGTATCAACCCATGGTGAAACCATTATACACACCACCCTTTCTCCATCCTCCCCTTTACCTACATCCACCACTTCCACCCAATTTTCTGAGCCCCATATAGGTCATCCTACCAGCGATCAAACTATAATAGGTCACCCTTCATATCTCCCAGCCCTCGAACAACCACTTGCCACTAGCCAAACCTTAACACACCCATTTCCATCCACCAATACATTTCCTCCCTCCCAACCCCTATCCACTGTACCCCTTTTAACCCCCTCGGAATCAACCCAAATCACCCAACCTTCATTCTGGACACACCTTGTAAATATACTCCAACAAGTTGAGAATATAATAAAAAGTCCCTTCCCCAACCCAACTCCCCCACATTCACTGCCACCACTAACACACCACCTACCATTCCCGTATTCACAATTCACACTTCGCACACTATCACGTCCAATCCCATGGACATTTCACCACCCACAGGAGCACCCACCATGTAGACTTCATCTGAAATGTAACCATTCAAGAAAGCATTTTTAACATCTAATTGAGACAACTTCCAACCTTTACAAGCAGCAATTGCAATGAGTGTCCTGATGGTTGTCATCTTTGCCACAGGACTATAAGTCTCATCATAGTCCACTCCATATGTCTGTGCATACCCTTTCACAACAAGTCTAGCTTTGTACCTAGACACACTTCCATCTGCAAATCTTTTAGTCTTGTAAACCCACTTACATCCAATGATCTTCTGACTATTAGGTTTAGGAACCAAATCCCATGTTTGATTCTCTATCAATGCATCATACTCCTCTTGCATAGCATCTTCCCAATTCTTCTTCCCTTTGGCTTCTTCATATGTAGAAGGGTCTTCATCTGCTTTTACCAAATAAGCATAATCTTTAGTAGTCAAGAATGAAGTGTCATAGCTATACCTTGTAGGTTGCCATTTGTGCCTAGATGATCTCCTAACTTCTGCACTTCTTGAGGTCTCTGGTTCATCACATTCTGGATCAAACCTTGGCCTCTCTTCAACTTCAATCTGCACTTCATTACTCTCACTTTCATCAAGTAATTGAACCTTTGCTTTACCTTTTCTTTGTTCCACTACTTCTTCATCATCTGCATGCACATTATATTTACCTGCATACCAAGTACCTTGCTCATCAAATGTAACATCCTTGGATACAATAAATTGCTTTGTGGATGGACTCCACAACCTGTATCCCATTTGCTTATCATCATAACCAATGAATACATACTTCTCTGCCTTAGGCTCCAACTTATGCCTCAATTGAGATGGCACATATGCATATGCCAAGCATCCAAATATTCTGCAATGATCCAAGGTAGGTTTCTTACCCCACCAAGCTTCATATGGTGTCATACCCTGCAAAGCTTTACAAGGCAATCTATTAACCAAATATGTAGCTGTATTAACAGCCTCAGCCCACAAATAATTTGGGCAATTCTTCTCTTTCATCATGGACCTTGCAAACTCAACAAGAGTCCTATTTCTTCTTTCTGCTACCCCATTTTGTTGAGGAGAGTACCTGCAAGTAACTTCTCTCTTTATACCTGCATTCCACAAATAATCATTGAACTCATTTGAAAAATACTCTCCCCCTCCATCTGATCTTAGTCTCCTCAATTTTTGACCTGTAATCCTTTCTGCATATGCATGATAGTGTTTAAATGTATTAAACACTTCTGACTTTTCCTTAATCACATAAATTGTGATCCACCTGGTAGCATCATCAACATATATGACATAATATCTTGAACCATTTATACTAAAGTCCTTTGAAGGACCCCACACATCTGTATGCACCAATTCAAGTCTTTCTGAATACATAAATCCATGCTTGGAATAGGATTGCTTATGAGCCTTACCTAATTGACATGCCTCACATCTGTATGTCATGTGTTGACCTGCAATGTTAGGCATTCCAAGCACTGAATCATTGTTAATCATTTCTTTGATACCTCTTTCATTAAAGTGTCCAAGTCTTTTGTGCCAAAGATCCAATTCTGACACCTTCTGCTCTCCATATGTGAACATAGCATGTCCAACATTTCCTTGTACCTTCAATGTGAAAAGCCTTCCTTCTTTCTTTCCTGCAATAACTTGTTTATACCCTTGACTAGGGTCTTCCACATAAACTCCATCATTTGTGAACCTTACCTCATAACCTTTTTCCACAATTTGACCTACACTGATCAAATTCTTTGGAATTGTGGGAACATAAAGTACCTTACTCAGAAGAGTGCTCCCATCCTTAGCTTTGACTGAACCAATTGACTTTACCTTATGCTTTGTATTATCACCTGTCTGCACTGTATGATTAATTGCATTATGATCTAGGTCAGTCATCAAAGCAATATTTCCACTTAAGTGATTACTACATCCTGAATCAATATAGAACACTCTCATGTCCTCATGTGAGGTTTCACATGTATTCATAATGAGAGTCGAATCCTCCTTTTGATCTGATGCATAGTTGTAGTAGGTGTTATTATAGGATTGACTTTGGAAGTTTCTTCCACCACCTCTTCCAAAAGAATTCCTACCACCTCTACCTCTGAAATTTCCTCTCTGAAATCTACCTCCTCTTCCTCTTTGATTAAAGTTCTGATAATTACCATTGTTTTGATTATTATGCCAACAATCATGAGATAGATGATTGGTCTTACCACATATCCAACAAGCTCTTGCATTCTCTTTGTTGTTTCTGCCTCTTCCTCTACTTCTGCCATTTCCTCTTCCTCTTATGAAGTTTGCTTGGTTTGATGTACCTTCTTCTTCACCTGATTGTTGCTTCCCTTTGTTGGCTTTCTTCTTGTCTTTAGAATACATTGCATGACCTGCACTCTTATCAACATCTCCTTTGATATCATTCTCAAAAGTTAGCATATGACCTAACAATTGATTCAAATCAGGAGTAAAGTGATCTAATGAAAGTTCTGTAGATAAAATGAAAGGCTTCCATTTCTCATCTCCTCTTAGTCCTGTGAGTATTTGTCTTACCAATTTGTCTTCTTCAATATCTTCATCAACTGCACCTAAAGAATCTGCAATGTCCTTCATCTTTGTCACATAATCAGAAATTGATTGTGAGGCCTTCTTCTTGAAGGTAGTAAACTCTGCCCATAGTGAAGCCTTCCTTGATTTGGTTGTATTTTGGAAATGCTCTTCCAAAGCATTCCAAATGTCACAAGCACTTTCAAGTCCTCTAATGTGAGGAAGCAAATAGTCATTGACTGCCATGTAGATGATGCTTCTTGCTTGAGCATCCTTCTTCATCCAATTCTTCAAATCTGCAAGCTCCTCCCTAGTTGGAACACTAGGATCTCTGAATTCTGGCTTTTCTTCATCTCCTGTGATGTATCCTATCAAATCTTTGCTCATAAGGTGAGCTTCCATCCTCATAGACCATGCAGGATAGTTCTCTCTATCCAATTTTTCAATTTGGAGACTATCTCCCATCTTTACTTCACCTGTAGCTTCAAATCTTTAACCTTTACAGATAATAAATGTACCTTTACTTCGAATGTTGCTCCTTCTGATCCTTTTGATGCTCTTTGTATGTCTTCCTTTGATCTTTCTTCAACCTTTACCCTTCTGCACCTTCAAAATGTAAAGTTTTGTATTTCTGCAATAGTCGGAGTCTTCTTCACTTCAAATTTGACACAACCTGCTCTGATACCACTGATGGAGAGTGTTAATCTCCAAAAGAATAAGTTAACCTTGAATTTAGATCACCTCTATATCAAGATCAACTTTAGACTCCACCTAATTTAGAGAATCTTCACCAAATTATCAGAAAATTGATTATTCTGAAAATTTCAGTTTCTTCAGAAAAGTCTGCTGCAGATTAGTCACTCATTGACTAATCAATCCTGTAAAGTTTTTGATAAAACTTTGCACAACACTTCGCCTTAAGGTTGCGCAACTTTGCCAAGTTAAATCTCTCAAAAAGATTAAGTACACACTGAGAAATGTGTGAAACACTTTACCTATGTCTGAAAATGCTTCTCTGCAATGGCGACTTTGAAACCTGCAACTTCTTAGCACTGGTTCTCCCAAAGTAAATCCCGTTTGATCAAGATCTTTTAGCCATAGATAACTTACCTTCCAACTTAGATTTTAAGCCCTCATTTGTGTAAAACTTTACACTGTAGACTGAGCAATGATCATTTCATTGAAGATGAAATGTGCGCCAGATTTCTCGACTGTTATAACATTCTTACATATGAATGTTCCTAATCAAAATTCTCACAGCCTGATTACAATTAACCTCTCAAATTCTAGCCATAGATAGATTAGCTATGGACTTAGATACGTGCAAAAGGATTTCTCAAAAGATTAAACACAGAGGGAGCAGACAGCAAAATATCGGGCGCAAAATTTTTCGATTTCTCAGAAAATTTACATCTAAGTGAGGATGGACAATTCACTCACTCTTCATGTGTCTAATGACACTAATTTCTCTCTCCTATTCTCAAATCTCTTCTGCTCTACTTGCCCGACATTTTCAAACATATTTATAGATGAATATATACAAGTGTATGACTTAAACAAGAGTATAAGTCAGCTAATGTACATATGTGTACATATCTTTGAGTTTTCTGAAAATGTCCTTCCTTCAACCATCTGACTTTGTTTCCTTCTTGACTCCTTGACTTCATTTCTCCATAATCCTTCAATTGATGATTGTCATGCACCAACACAGACGCTAGGGGGGGGAGAGTGTTGGCATCATATGGGGAGAAGCAAGTACGGCATGCATGCAGATCTAGCACTAAGGCAACCCATTAAATTTTTCCAAACCTTACACCATTTTAAAAGTGATTCTCATCACTAAAAACCCTTGTAAATATCATTTCACCTTTTTGTAGCTCCATTTTGTACAAGCCGAGGAGTCCTCGAGCTTGAGGAGCCTTAGAAGTAGTTGCCTGCCAATTTTCATATTTTTTAGATCTCGTTTGAGCCCTCGAATAAACCCTGGAACCTAATTTTTAACTAGGCTGGACACTAGGTCTGGACAGGGCCAAAGCTAGTCAAAAACTATAAATAGAGCTAGAGAGCTCATTTTTGGGGGCTAGCTTCTTGTAGTTTTGAGCTTGTATGAGAACTTGGTTATAATAGAAGTGATTCCATTGTCTTACACTCTTCGTTCTTGCCGTGTGTGTGCGTGTGTGTGTATGTGTGTGCATGTTTGTGTGCTTCTCACTCACATATTTGTGCCTTCACTTGCTCAAGGTCTTCATACCATCCTCATGTCTTCCCAGATTGACATTAAAGGAGGTGCTACTCATCACTGAGCTACAATATATATATATATATATATATATTGTTGGTGCAGGGCAATCAACAATTTAAGTTTTGGGTGAAGACTTGAAGTCAAGGACTAAAGAAAAGACCAAGTCATGAAGCATGAAGGAAATGCATATCCAGGAGATAAAGATGTTTATAAATATGTACATTATTTTAGAGTCAGTTCATCATATACTTTTGTATGGTCATGAGCTTGTAAAAATTTGCCTATATATACAAAGAAAATGTCGGGGCAAAGTAGAGAGATTATGTGAGAACAAGAATTTGTTGGAGTTAGACGTCTGCGGAAGCACGCGAACAGCACAAGGAGGAAGAAGAAGCTTGGAGCACCAACACACAATACTGAATGTATTACCAGAGAATGTACAAAAGATAAGTAGCCCATTAGGGCAATAGGCGTATATACAAGCCGGGGAAAAAAAACCTCCTAAAGAGGGAAAAAAGTGCCCCGGCAGTCCTAGTGTGTTCACACACATCACTACCTAAATATATCAACAAATCCCCCCTGGGAGTGATGCGGTGAACAAGGAGCTAGCACTCATGTATAAGGAAGTGCCAAGCTATGTGGAAATCACTCCACAAAAGGAAGAAAGCCCAAAGCTTTGCGGAAAGCTTCAAACTTCTCCCTAGGCATAGCCTTCGTGAAAAGGTCTGCAATGTTCTCCTGTGTGGGCACATATACCAAGCTGATCTCCCCAGCAGAGAACCTCTCCCTGACATAGTGATAATGCACCTCAATGTGCTTAGTGCGAGCATGGAACACAGGGTTCCTCACAACTGCCAATGCGCTCTGACTGTCAGTGAAGATGGTGGTGGCAGAAGACTGGTCAACACCCAAATCAGCCATAAGGCGTCTGAGCCACACACACTCAACAGTCGCTGTGAAAGCTGCCCTATACTCAACCTCACAACTGGAAGTGGCCACAGTAGGCTGCTTCTTGCTCAACCAAGATATACATGAGCTACCAAGCATGAAGCAAAAACCACTGGTGGACACACGAGTGTCATAGCAACCAGCCCAATCTGAGTCAGAAAAAGCATGCAAATCTGGCGGTAGGAATCCCCCCTTGGGATAAACAACCCAAGTAGCAGAGTACCACTCAAGTAGCGAAAGATGAGCTTAACCGCCTTCCAATGCGTGACTCCTGGGCAATGCATAAACCTGCTCATCTGTGAGACAGCAAACTGAATATCTGGCCGAGTAATGCATAAGTAAATCAAGCATCCAACAACCTGTTGATAGAGAACAGCATCAAATGCATCTCTAGCATCATGAAGACTCAATCGTAAACCTGTCTCCATAGGAGTGGAAATAGGCTTACAATCTTCAAGGCCAAAACACTGCAATAATGTGTCAATATATTTCGTTTGACACAAAGCCATTCCACCATCAACTTGCATAAATTGAATGCCCAAATAGTGATGCAAATGCCCCAAATCAGACATCTCAAATGAGGCATGCAAATCAGCCTTGAAATCAGCAATATGCTTCTCAATAGGACCAGTGAGCAGCATGTCATCAACATAGACAACAATGATCAGAAGCACATCATTAGCACACTTAACATATAAGGTGCTTTCAGTTGGACTGTTCACAAAACCATGTGCAACCAGATAGGCATGTATTTTCTCATACCAAGCACGTGGTGCTTGCTTTAAACCATATAATGCCGTCTTTAACCTGCACACCTGGTTTTCATGCCCTTTCTGCATAAAGCCACGGGGCTGAAAAACATACACTTCTTCATGCAAGTCACCATTGAGAAATGCTGTTTTAATGTCCAACTGATGTACATTCCAACCATGATGGGCTGCAAGTGCACAAATGATCCGAACAGTAGTCATACGGCATGTAGGTGCAAAGGTCTCATCAAAATCAATGCCTCTTTCCTGCGCATAACCCTTTGCAACAAGCCTAGCCTTATACCTGTCAACTGTACCATCAGGTTTACGCTTCAGCTTGTATACCCACTTAGTGCCAATGGCCTTCTTGCCAGGAGGCAAGTCACATAAAGACCATGTACCATTCTTCATTATAGCATCATATTCAGATTGCATGGCAGCCATCCAATTTTCTGAATTATGTGCTTCATCAAAAGAAACAGGCTCATTCTCATCACAAAGACTAGACGCAGCCATAGCATAGCAATCTGATGCAAAGGAGGCACTATGAGAGCCTGAACGAGTACGATATGACAAAGGTGCATCTAATTTGCTGTCACGCAAAGTCTGCACCAGCCATTTTGGCATAGTTTTTGCCTGCTTAATATCAGCTCTCTAATCAACAAGTGCATCATGTAAATCTGCATCAGAAATAGAATGATCTGCATCATCATATGAAACCTGCAAAGGCTGAGAAGTTGCCTCATTAGGACCAGCACTAGATTGTCCACCTGTATGGCTGAATAGCATCTTCCACAAACACAACATCACGGCTAACCAGAATGCGTTTAGTCTATGGATGATACAGACGATAGCCTTTACTTTCAGAACTGTACCCAACAAAAATACATTTTACTGCCTTATCATCCAATTTTCTGCGATGTTGTTCAAGCACTAATGCATATGCCAAACAACCAAAAACACGCAGATGAGCAACACATGGCTTGCGGTCATGCCAAGCCTCATATGGAGTGATAGACTACAGCGCTTTAGTGGGACACCTATTCAGTACATATGTTGCACACATGACAGCCTCAAGCCAGAAACTATGTGGTAAAGCCTGACTCTTGACCATGCACCTCGCCATCTCCATGAGTGACCTGTTCTTTCGTTCAGCAACTCCATTCTGTTGAGGTGTATACGGCACTGTACATTGGTGTTTTATCCCACGTTCAGCCAGAAATGCATTAAAATCAGAAGACATATATCCCCCCCCTTGATCAAAACGAAGGGTGCCCATTTTACATGCTGACAAACTTTCAGCCAAAACCAAAAACTGTTTAAAGCACATGAACACTTCGGACTTTGCTTTGAGTGGATATACCCATGCATGCCTGGAAAAATCATCAATGAAAGTCACGAAGTAAAGGTAATTCCCAAAAGAGGGTGTCTGCATAGGACCACAGACATCACTATGTACAAGCTGCAATTTGTGCGTAGCCCGAGCTGAACCATCTTTTGGAAAGGAGGAACGCTGCATTTTGCCCAAAATACAGCCTTCACATACATGTTTTCCAGGTGCCTCAAGCTTGGGCAAAGAAGATGCCATATCAGATTTCTGCAGGCGTAGCAAACTAGCAAAATTCAGATGTCCAAAGCGTGCATGCTAAAGCTTTGCATCTGACATAGCCTGAGAATCATGAACTGCACATGCCGAATCATTCACAGATCTTTCATAGTCTATGAGCTTATATAGCCCACGACATAAAATGCCAGAAGCAATAATAAGATCACCATTTGACAGATCATGAAGTGTACATCTGTCATCAACAAATTTCACAACCAAGCCAATCTTGGCTAATGCAGAAACTGATAACAGATTCTTCTTGATCCCTGGTACAAATAAAGCATCTGACAAGGTGAAAGAACTACCATCAGCAGTAGTCAGAATGATCTTACCAACTCCCATGACAAGATAAGAGGAGTTGTTGGCGCATGTGACAGTATTCCCTGTAGGGGCAGGCTCGAGTGAAGAGAAGAAACTGCGCTGCGAGGTAATATGTTTGGTCGCCCCACTATCAAAGTACCAAACATCTGAGTCCACTGCAGACATGCACTGCTCATGAGAAGATGGGTCAAAACTACAAACAGTAGTAAACGCCCATTCTTCTTCCTGCACAAGATTAGCAGACTCTGTTTTTGGTGTAGAGGCTTCTGCAACAATCATTCCAGCCTCCTTTTTCTTTGCCTCTTTTGCAGCCAGTTTTGGACAGTTCTTTATGATATGATCATTCCCTTTACAGTACTTGCAAAACAATTTCTGCTTTTCTGCTTTCTTCTCATCTTTATCCTGGTTCTTCGAATGTGCAGCATTTGCAAATTTCTGCTTACTAGTAGAAGAGCTCCATTTTCCTTTGCCCTTCTGACTAGCTAGGAAAGCTTGATCTGCAACACGCATAATCGACTTGTTCTGCCTGGACTGATCTTCCTGCAGCAGAACATAAACTAACTCCTCAAATGATAAGGCATTCGGATTGCCTTTCATCATCAATGAAAGAGTAGAAGCAAAACTCTTATATGAATCAGGAAGACCATTCAGAACGGTCTGCACAAGTGAGCTATCTGGTATAACCTTATCAGCAAAAATCAACTGTTCCTTCAAATCTTTGATCTTCGTTAGGAAACTGTCCATAGAATCACCTTCATTCATGTGCTCACTCATGAGAGTGAGCAACAC
>CM035426.1:176185374-176195374 GCA_020310875.1 Ceratopteris richardii
AGTCCACTTCTTAGGTTGAGGTTGACTGCGTGATCATAGATCCAATCTTGGCCCAGGACGAGAGGTTCGGTAAGATCCTCGTCTTCACATACTAGTACTTTTGCTGGCATGAGGACCTCTTGAATGTAGAGGGGAAGTTCCACCTCTCCCATGCAAGGGGTTTCAACACCTCCTAATCCTATCAGATATGCTTCTAGAGGTTTTACCTCCAATTGCAATTGTTGGCAATACGAAAGCCGAACTGCACTAGTGGCCGCTCCTGAATCAATTAAAGCTCTCACGGTCCTTGCACTCTCTCCTTGTCCTACTTCTAGGGTCACAAAAGATTGTCGATCAACTATCTTACGGGCCAGTTCACTCGAAGCCTCGCACATGCCATGTGATAACCTAGAGCTTCATGAGCGTCAGTCATGGGTTGATCTCTACCTTGCCTTCTCAATTTCATTCGTCAAATGCGTTCTAAAGCTTGAGCCTGTGCTTCTTCTCGAATTCGCTTTTCCTCTTCCTTACGTTTCTTTGCAGTATTAAGTCGAATGAGCATTTCTTCAGTTAAGGGTTCTTGATATAGCTTGACTCTACATCCGCTTATGTAACTTGGTAGTACCTCACCCTCTAAGGTGGCTAGTTGTACTGCTCCACTTGTGGAGATCCTATTGATAATCATTGGTCCATAGCCCCTTTTCTCTAATTTTCGTGCATGCTGCTTCAGTATGTAGACTAGGACTAGGTCTCCTGCTTTCAATCCTTTATCCTTCACATGCGTATCAAAATACGCCTTCTGCCTCTTCTTGGCTGCATAGATTCCTGCTGCAGCTGTCAATCGTGTCTCACCTAGATGTTCAAGATCCAAGATTCTAGAGGATAGTTCATGGCCTGTCCAGTCATGCTCTTGTGCTACTTTCAATGTAGGTATCAAAAAGTCCAATGGTAGCAGCACATTCTGGCCAAACACCATCTGAAAGGGTGTGGCTTGGAGTACCGTTTTATAGGCCACTCGGTATGCCCAAACAGCGTGGTGTAGCTGTTTGTCCCAATCAGAGCGTTTATTATTCACCAATTTAGTCAACACATTGCATAGGATCTTATTTGTGCTCTCAGCCTGGCCATTAGCTTGTGGGTGATAGGGGGCAGACTTTTTATGTATCACCAAGAATTCTTGGAGAAGGTTTTCTATGACTTCATTTAAGAAGTGTGTGCCTCTATCACTCACCAACTCTATTGGCAATCCGTACCTTGTGAACACATTTTCAAATAAGAACTTTTCTATTGTTTGAGCATCATTTTTTGTAGTGGCTTTCACTTCTACCCACTTGGTTAGATAGTCTGTGGCCACGATGATATACTCAGCATATGAACCCTTAGCTGGGGGATTAATAGGACCCACAAAGTCTATTCCCCACTTAGAGAATGCACGTCCACCCATCATAGGCTTCAATGGCATCTCATCCTTGTGTATGGGATACTGGGTTCGCTGACAAACCTCACACCTCTTCACATAGGTATGTGCATCCATGTGAAGGGTGGGCCACCAAAATCCTGCAAATAGAATTGCCTTGATCACCCTATCTGGACCCAAGTTTCCTCCTGCTACACCTTGGTGAGCAGTCTCTAATAGCTTGAGGTATTCGCTCTCATGAACACACAGTCTTAGGTAACCATCTTTACCCCGTTTGTATAAATTATCACCAATGATGGTGTAATCCAAGGCTTCTTGTTCCAAACTTCTTTGTCTGGCCAAAGTCATATCTTGAGGGAATGTTTTCGTCCTCAAGAAGGCTACTAATGGTTCACTCCAATCTGGCACTAAAGACACTCGATAAAGAGTGGCGTGTTCCACTGGTGGTTTAGTGCAGCAGATTGGGCATTCTTTGCACATTCTATGGACATCAACTTCCATGGTTGGCCAATGCACTCCTAGTCTCCTCAGGGTTTGTAGGGTTCGTTGTTTTGAGTAGTGTTGCTCTAATGCACCTACATGTGCTGATTGCAACCACTTAGCGTACTCATCCTCTTCCACACAACAGGCCAATACTCCTTGCTCCGTATGTTTGTACATACTTCCTGCCATGATGTGATACTTTTGGGCTTTTACTACCTCTTTATCCTGTGTGTTTATTACTGGGTGGTTAGGCCCGTATGTCAATACTGGCACTAATGGCTTAGCCCACTACGGTACAACTTCCAAATTAAACAAGTAAGCATCAGGTAAGCCATCTGATACTCCTTGTGGGGCCTCTCCAGATGTGAGCCTAGAGAGATGGTCTGCTCTCAAATGAGTCCTGCCTTTCCTCACTACTACCTCAAAGTCATATTCCATTAGCAAGAGAAACCATCTACTAATCTGCCTGTATTACATGGCTTGTTTACCAAGTACAGTAGAGCTTGGTGATCAGTAAAAAATTTGAACTTATTTGCAAGCAAATAGTGTCTAAACTTTTTAACCACGTACACCATGCCTAATCCTTCTCGTTCGGTGGTTGTATAGTTCCGTTCAACATCATTCAATTGTCTACTGGCATAGGCAATAGGGAGATCCATATTACCTTCACCCGTAGGTTGTGCAAGTACACATCCAATAGCATAATTGGAGGCATCCACATGAACATGGAATGGCTTGTTCCAATCTGGTGTGGTCAAGATTGGTGCTGAACATAATCTTCGTTTAAGCTCCTAGAAGGAATTCTCACATTCATCAATCCACTCAAAGTTAGTCAGAAGTCCGTACATGGGCTTTGCAATGATAGCATACATGTATGTGGATGAACCGGCGGTAGTAACCACAATGCCCAATGAAAGCCTGTAGTTCCTTGACATTCTTTGGCCTAGGTAGTTCTACGATGGCTCTCACTTTCTCTTCGTCAGTGGATATGCCGTTCTTAGACACTATGTGTCCTAGAATTTTACCTTGCCTGACCATGAAAACACACTTTTCTAGGTTCAGGGAGACCTGATGTTCTCTGCATTTATCAAAGATTTGTCTGAGTTCAGGTATATGGGTCTATCTAATGTTGGAATGAGCGCACAGATCATCAACATAGACTTCCAAATTCTTCCTCAAGAACTCTTTAAACACGTGACACATCAATCTTTGAAAGGTAGCAGGTGCATTGGTAAGCCCGAATGGCATTACCCAAAAGGAAAATATGCCCCACTCTGTGGCAAAAGCCATCTGATCTTGTAGTGCAATGGCTACTTGATTGTAGCCAGAGAACCCATCTAGGAAGCTGTACACTTCCTTGCCAGCTACCCTTTCTAATAGATGCTCAGTGATAGGAAGCGGATAACTATCTCTGATAGTGGCTGCGTTAACCTTCTTCAAGTTAATGCATACTCGTAATTTGCCGTTCTTCTTGGGCACCACTACAATGGGGGATACCCATTCAGTGTGCTCAATTTCATAGATAAATCCGGCTTCCACCAAGCAGTCTATCTCTTCTTTAATCTTGGCGGCGTAGTTGTCATTGTATGTGTATGGCTTCTGCTTAGAGGGTCTGGCCTCTGAAGTCATGGGTATCGTATGTGAGCATATGTCAGGGTCTACACCTTTCAGGTCCTTGTAGCTCCAAGCGAATACATCTCTGTACTCTCTTAGCAAAGCTACCAACTCTTGCTCTTCTTCTTCCGTCAGGTCATGCCCTATGTAGGTGCACCTTTCTTCTCCCTCTTCTATGGCGACAACTATTTTCTTGGTAGTTTCCTTGCTATCATAGGCCTCTCCTGCTTGTGCCTCACGTTTAGGCATTCTTATCATGACTCTCCTATCGTCTACCTCATATTTTTTGAAGTTTTCAGGGACCTCAAACAAGGATTCTTTTGCCTCCGGAGCGACTTCCTTCTTCTTTCTTTTCTTTCCTCCACTCTTAGTGGATACTTGTGTGGCTAACCTCACCTCATTCATGATTTCTCCGTGTCTCTAGGGGTAAGCTTCAACTTCATAGAATTATTCTTCATCTGATGCAAAAGGTGGATCCATAATGATTGACTCTAGATTGGAGTCACTTGCATCCTCAAATGCATCAGGGCTAGGTTCACACTCTTCTAACACTGCCTCTCCCATGATTGGCTCTATGGAGAAGACTGAAATGTCATAGCCATCTTCATCACAGTGAGGTGTCCATTGTTCTTCATTGATGGCTACATCCATTGTTGCTAGGATTTTTGCCTAGCCATGGGGTTCATATTCTTCGTCAGGAAAGACTACAGGTGCATAGGCTGGGTCTTGAATTGATCTAAAAGGTTCATATGCCTGGTTTCTCTACCCCCTTGGTCCCAAGTACACTCTTGTTGCAGGTTAATTGACACCAATCACTTTGTTCTTTTTAGTTGATTATTATGTTTATGATCTTTTCTGATATCACGTCGTCAGGAATACTTAAGTGAATTTCGCACTTGATAAGTGATCGATTCAAGTTTACTTTTGTCCCTTAGGGTTTTTGCACTTAAGACCTACTTAATGCTTGCACTTGGTTGATTAGTTCTCTTAGACTTAATTCGTGCCTGACGTTGACCTAATTAATTACCACACCTAAGTCGTACTTAGCCTAGGCTAGGAATTTGACAAAGGAGGGTTGAGAGAACTCCCAACCTCAATGCTCTGGTTGCTTAGACTGCTACACCAGCCTAGGAAGCCTTCTCCCAAGCTTGGTACTCACCCTTGCTAGCCTGCCTTGGAATACCTTGAGTGCACGCAATGTTCCTGCAAAATTTCACAAGTTAATATAGCTCATTTACCACAATGAATTGAAAGACACACATCAGCAATTATGGACCCCCCTTGGAGTAACTCACTGATCCCCCAAAATCTTATGACCACCTAGTTCCACCTAATGGTCAACTTAAAAATACATGTTCTAAAACTCCGCGTATGATTCTTACAAAAACCAGTCGAGGTCCACGTAGATTCTCAACAAGCTTTCCAACGAGACCAAAATCTCATCAATCGGAGTTCGTATGGTGAATTTATGACCAATCAGGCACTTAGGGGTCAAAACAGACTCTCAGGGTTCAGGAGATTTCTCCCTGGTTTCTAGGTCTTTTGCCCACTCCTAAGGCTCTAATGTTATCCTCATGTGTCCAAAATTAAGCCCAAATATACCTCAATTCACTCAACTAATTCACTCTAAAATTTCATGCGTTAAGCTCATGTATTGCGATAGGTCGGGTCGAAGTGTCGCGATAGGTGGAGGTGTCGCGATAAGTCGGGGTGTCGCGATACTTGGGAGTGTCGTGATAGGTCGGGGTGTCACGATACTTGGGGGTGTCGCGATAGGTCGAGGTGTCGCGATACTTGGGAGTGTCACGATAGGTTGGGGTGTCGCGATACTTGGGAGTGTCGCGATAGGTCGGAGTGTCACGATAGGTCGGGGTGTCGCGATACTTGGGAGTGTCGCGATAGGTCGGGGTGTCGCGATAGGTCGGGGTGTCGCGATAGGTGGGGTCGGTGTGTCGCGATACTTCGAGGTGTCGCGATAAGTCGGGTGTGTCGCGATATTTCGAGGTGTCGCGATACTTCGGTGTGTCCCGATACTTCGGTGTGTCGCAATACTTCGAGGTGTCGCGATAAGTCAGGACTGTCGCGATACTCCGACGTGTCGCGATAGGTCGGGTTATGGTGAATTTTGCTGTTCTGTCTAGTGATCTAGGAGCTCTAGGCCTACGCAGTGTCGCGGTGCACTCAGAATCGTGATCGGGTGAAGTTTCCGGAGTGTCGCGATAGCTCGAGCTCAACGCCTCGGGGCTTGCGCAGACAAAAATCCATACCTGCTGAGCTTGCTGGAGATGATTGATGGAGCTGAAACCTGCAAGAAACATACAAAAAACACACACAAACAAGGACACACACTCGCTCTCTCTCAAACTCGCACAAAGCAAATGAGGGAAATGATTTGGAAGTGGGAATATAAGGTGGTGAAGAAGATGAAGATGGAGATGAAGATGGAGATGGAGATGGAAAAAAATTAGAAATTTACCTACTACTTACCATTCCAACGCGTCCTCTCTACGTCTTACCATCACACGCTCGTCCTCAAAGCTCAATCCCCGGCAGCGGCACCAAAATTTGGTGTAGCTCAGTGATGAGTAGCACCTCCTTTAATGTCAATCCGGGAAGACATGAGGATGGTATGAAGACCTCGAGCAAGTGAAGACACAAATATGTGAGTGAGAAGCACACAAACATGCACACACATACACACACGCACACACACGGCAAGAACAAAGAGAGTAAGACAATGGAATCACTTCTATTATAACCAAGTTCTCATACAAGCTCAAAACTACAAGAAGCTAGCCCCCAAAAATGAGCTCTCTAGCTCTATTTATACTTTTTGACTAGCTTTGGCCCTGTCCAGACCTAGTGTCCGGCCTAGTTAAAAATTAGGTTCCAGGGTTTATTCGAGGGCTCGAACGAGATCTAAAAAATATGAAAATTGGCAGGCAACTACTTCTAAGGCTCCTCAAGCTCGAGGACTCCTCAGCTTGTACAAAATGGAGCTACAAAAAGGTGAAACGATATTTACAAGGGTTTTTAGTGATGAGAATCACTTTTAAAATGGTGTAAGGTTTGGAAAAATTTAATGGGTTGCCTTAGTGCTAGATCTACATGTATGCTGTACTTGCTTTTCCCCATATGATGCCAACATATATATATATATATATATATATATATATATATATATATATATATATACATATATATAGATAGATAGATAGGTAGATAGATAGGTAGATAGATAGGTAGATAAATAGATAGATAGATAGATAGATAGATAGATAGATAGATAGATAGATAGATAGATAGATAGATAGATAGATAGATAGATGAATAGATAGATAGATAGATAGATAGATAGATAGATAGATAGATAGATAGATAGATAGATAGATAGATAGATAGATAGATAGATAGATAGATAGATAGATAGATAGATAGATAGATAGATAGATGGATAGATAGATAGATAGAAAGATAGATAGGTAGGTAGGTAGGTAGTAGTTAGGTAGGTAGGTAGTTAGATAGATAGATAGACAAACACAGAGGTAGATAGATAGATAGACATATAGATAGGTAGATAGATAGATAGATAGATAGATAGATATATAGATAGATAGGCATATGAGCAAAAAGCTAAAAATTCAGTGAAGAGGAAGATCGAGGTGGGAGATGGTGAGGATGATGATGGTGATGAAGGAAGCAAGAAAAAATGAAAATTAAAGAAATTACCTATGAATCTAGCATCACAACTCTACATCTTACCATCACACGCTCGTCCTCGAAGTTTGATCCCCGACAACGATGCCAAATTTGGTGTCGATCTAGCACAATGGTGAGTAACAACATGAGGAAATCCACCTCATAATTGTCAATCCGCAAAGATGTGAGGGTGGTATGATGACCATAAGGAACTGAAGTGCACAAGTGACTGAGTGAGAAGCACACAAGCATGCACTCACATATACACACACACGCATGAGGCAAGAACAAAGAGTGGAACAATGGAATGTTTTCAATTACAAAATACTCTATTACAAAAGCTTCATCTTCTACAAAGCCAACCTCAAAAATGAGCTTTCTAGCTCTTTTTATAGTTTTCCACTAGCTTTGGCCCTGGTTCCAAGGCTTATTTGAGGGTCCAAATGGAGTCTAAAAATTATGAAAATTGGTATGTGGATATTCTAATACTCTTGAAGTTCAAGAACTCCTCATCTTGAACAAAATGGAGCTCGAACTATCAAAAATGATATTTTTAAAATCTTGGTTTAGTGATAAAAATCACTCTTGATTGAAAATAATTTATGAAAATTTTATTCAACCTATTCTTTGTTTGATCTCCATAATGGTTCTATCTCCTTCTTTCTTATAACCCCTTTCTTTGACCTTCTTGTCTATTGACACTTCTAACACACACCTAGTGCAGGACACCAAGGAGTCAACAAGACTTATGATATTGTTAAGAGGAATTTTTACTAGCCTAGACTTCATAAGGATTTAATAGAGTATGTGTTTAATTGCACATTGTGAGGTCAATAAAGTTGAAAAAAAGAAGTTTGGAGGTATTTTTTACCCATTGGATATTCCCATTGGGAAGTCCGAGAGTATCTCCATTGATTTTATCATGGGATTACCTAAGACACAGAGAGGGCACAACTTAGTCTGGTTAATTGTGGGTGACTTAGCTGAAATTGCTAGGTTTATTCCAACACATAGCATAGTGAAGACTCCAAAGTTCGCTAGTTTGTTTGTAGAACACATTTACCAATTGTATGTTCCTCCTTTAGATATTGTCTCAAATCGGGATAGGAAGTTTATTGGTCACTTTTGGATAGTAATCTTCAAAAGTTTGGACAGTAAACTTAGTTTGAGTATGGTCGAGCATCCATAGACAGATGGGAAAATAGAGAGGGTTAAGCAAATCCTAAAAGACATGCTTTAAGCATATGTAAATGAAAGGCAAACTAATTGGGAAGATTACTTACATATAATAGAGCTTGCATATAATATTTTCAAGCACTCTTCCACTAGGAATAATCTATTTATGCTTATGTACAAGTCTCAACCAAGAGATCCTTATGCGATAGGATTGCAGCATGAGAAATTCCAAGCTACAAAGTTCTTGGAAGAGAGAAACAATATGCTTCGACTTGCTAAGCACAAAATTAGGAGAGCTTTGGATAGGGCTAGAACCTATGTAGCCCCCAAAGGAGAGAAACCAACTTTGAGATAGGAGAGCAAGTGTATGTTAGAGTTCCCTCTCAGTATTAGCACTACTTAAGATGAGACCTCGACCTAAATTGTCTCCTAGGTATTCTGGTCCATTAGCACTACTTAAGAGAATAGCAAAGATGGTATGAGCTCCAACTTCTAGAGAGTATCTAGATCCATCCATTATCTCATGTGGGTCAAATAAAGAAAAGCTTAGGTGAATCTGATAACCTCATTCCACATAGTGAGGTAGTATAGGCCATTTTTGTTCAATCTATTCCACATGACCCTGAATGGGTACTATGCATTCAAGAGAAATGGATGAGGATTCATTGATATAAAGAGTACCTAGCAAGGTGGAAGGATAGTTCAAAAGATAATGCTAGATGGGAGCAAGTTAGTACCCTTTAGAGACAATTTGCCATATTTTTTGTCTTCTCAAGAGTTTTCTTAAGGGGAAGGGAACTTGGAAACATTACGAAGAGATGGTAGTGAATATACAAAATACGGGAAATAAGTGAAATATTCCTTTCATAGTGGCTATGATATTGCAAATGGAGGCCAAAATAAACCCAAATATGATTTTTGATGACTCCTAGCTCTTCAATCATCCCCATAGTATTTGGATTAAGATTTTTTGGTGATGCACATCAAGAATGAAGCAATAACTTGCTTTGATATAAATTGTTGGAGTGAGGGGGAGCCAAAATGCACACAAATCTCACAAAGAATAAGAAGAAGAGAATGAAGAAGAAGAGAATGAAGAAGAAGAAGAAGAAGAATTAGTAGATTAGGAGTACAAAGCGCATTGATACTACTAAGCATGCAATATATTAAAATAAGTGCCCAACTAGGTCTTTATTTTTATATACTAGCTAAAGGAAAAACTCCTCCTAAAGAGGAAAATACTACTAAAGAGGAAAAGTATTCACACAAATCACTACCAAAATATACTAGCTATTTTCCTGAGCAATTATTTTACTTAAAGTAACTAGAATATACATTCTATTAGTATTTATTATTATATTCATCAAATACAAGGATCGTGAGTCCTCTACTCTTACTAAATGAAGCACATGATTTTGGATAGGTTTACATGGTTTGGAGACAAAATGTATGTATTTATGCAACATGGTAAGTATATGCTTGTGACTTTATTTAAATAGACATAGATAATCATATTGTGTTATCATGTTGATAGCTTGCAAGAATGCATGCATTCTAAGAAACGCCAATGTTTATCATCTTATGATCATGTGATGTATTTATTGGGCATGTTCTTAAAAACATTTTTGGGAA
>CM035426.1:176202874-176222874 GCA_020310875.1 Ceratopteris richardii
ATTTTAATAGAACCTTTAAATGTTCTTCTTCTAGGGATCAACAAGTATATGTCATCCCTTTGACTTAAGAAATTTTTAATCTCAAACTTTCTTGTTCTAAAGAGATTGATGCTCATCCAATTTCCTAATTATAAACGCAATCAAAGCTTTACTTATGCTCATTCCTTCTTTCTTCCATACTAACTGAACAAATTGTTGAATATCATCAAGTTCAATCCTTCATTATCCTTAAATTTGATGTCCCATACCATTGAATGCTCTTTAGAATATATTGTAAACCTAGACATCCCATACCATCTAGTTTACACTCTCACTTTGTTGCAAACAAATTTCGCTCTTTCTTTGGGAGTGCTCATTGTGAAAACTTTTTTCTTCTTAGTCTAAACAAGTACTATTGATCAAACTATATTTGTAGACTTGTAAGTTTTATATTTACCCAATTTTGATTTATTCTTGAAAAGAGTTTGAAGATTGATCCTTCATTGAACTATTTCTTTGATCAGATGCAATAAAAAATATCTTTGTTTATGTCATTTGATAAACTAGTATTTACAGACTTGATATTATTTTTTGACATAGCTATGCACCTATCTCAAAGTAAATAGCCATGATCCGATCACTAACTCAGCCAAATAGTCATATCCTTAACCATATTGGAAAATTTTTGTTTACTTATAGAACGTATTCTAGGGTAGTGGAATTTAGGGTATCTTACCACCCTTCATTTTTGCTTTTCTCCAAATTTGCCTTAAAGAGTTACAACTCTTACTCTTAAAGGAAGTTACAATATGCTTCAAATTGTTCATAACTCTTGTAAAAAGGGAGGATCGTTTTGTAGAAGAAATAATTTTCTTTAAAAATATGATATGGTTCAATCACCTCGTTGATCAAGCATGCCATGGGTTTTATGGATCTTGAGGATCCATAAAAGGAATTTTAAGGTTAACTTTTTTCTATTGTGTGTTAAGATTTTGGCTATTGTATTAAACCAACACATAAAAAGCACAAAATGATAATGGTTATTAAGCCTAGTGGAATTAGTATACCACTAAAAATTTATGCTTTTGACTTCATATTTAGAATTCATTTATATCTTAAGTTTAAACTCAATAAATTTAATCTCTCTCTCTCGTCCCATAAACTCATACATACATGATTCAATTCACTGATATGAATACATAATGTATGACAAGGACACAAACGTCTTTGCTGTTCAAATCAATATCCTATTGGTCAAACAATATTCCATTGGTTCATTTATTATTCTATTGGTGAAATTGTCCAGCTATATTTGCATGTGTATAATTTTTATTATACAAGGAAAAGCACCTAGCACAATGGTTAGGTCGCTGGCCTCATATGGAATCCACCAGAGATCGATTCTTCATGGCAACACATCGTGGAACAATGAGTTTTTTTATGTTAGCTTTTTCGAATAAAACTCACGGATGACTTCTCTTACGAATTGCGAAGACGGACGGCGATGGCTTTTTAATACGATCACGTACGATCACATAGCTTTATTTATGTGCTTTATTGGGTTCTTTTCAAGGTATAACAATACTATATAAGAAGGCCAAGCTCATTTTTATTTGCATCCTTCACCTAGTTTTCAACACAAGCCTTGTGCTTGGACCTCAATAGAGGTGGTGTTTCTTCTAGCACATGGGGCAGCCATGGTGCTAACTTGAAGCATGTTGAGGAGCGGCTATGGAGTTCTTCTTGGAGAAGATGAAGAGTGTGCTCACACTCTTGCTCATGGAGAGGAGATTATCTCTTGTTCATGGAAAGAGGACTTGGTCATTAGCAGCATGATGGTGAGGATCAGCCATCTACATGGTGTATTTGAAGATTGTCTTCTACATGAAGATTTCGGGCTACTTCAAAGACATTGGATGGTCTTTAACATAAGATTTATATCTTATGTTAACTATTCACGTACATATTCTCTTTATGCACACAGGTACTACTTGGATTTTATGGAGGCAGTAGCATCCATATCAGGAGGATGTTCTTCCTTTTTTCAATTGAAAAAAGAACTTTCTTTATTTGACTTTTATGACTAATCATAGCCTAGATTTATCTTTCTGAGCATAAGTACAAGAGAATCAGTACGTATATGCTTTATGCATATTTGGATGAGGTGTTTGAGAAGGTGTGTTCACATGAGTTTGAGGATTTCCGGCAGCAAACTTGTTAGCATTCTTTGCTACTTTTTAAGTATGTGACCTTTTCACACATGTATCTGACTTAGGGTCTTCCATAGCCTAAGGTTAGATGAGGGTTTGTTGATTATCAGTTTCACACTGATCCTTCCTCTTTCAGTCACTCATATTCACTCTTCTATAACCTATAAAGTCACACATCTCATGTATATTCAGATTTCTGCCCATACATCTGAATATGTTTGTTACATTTGTACATTCACTATTCCATCTATTTCTCATCACATAGAGTGGTTGAGAGTGAATGTACATCTGAATATGTTTGTTACATTTGTACATTCACTCTTCCATCTATTTCTCATCACATTTGTACATTCACTCTTCCATCTATTTCTCATCACATAGAGTGGTTGAGAGTCTTGCTCCCACATTGTACATTGAACATTGGTATATATGATACTATGAGTAAGCGATGGCTTACGTAACACCTTACACATGTCGTCTATTCTTTCTCTATCTTTATCTCATCATTTGTATGATTAAGTGTGGTATGTTCATGTTTTGTCAATATTGAAGATTGCTAGATTCTGTGTTGTATATGCTGGACCTATGGAACCATGGACCTGTGATATGAGTTATGGGCCTACCTCATTTCCAACATTTGGTATCAAAGCACTAAGGTTTTGGTTTTAGAGCTTTAGGACTTTGGCATCAATGCATTCAAGCTCATTCATATTCTCATGTTTCCAGACTTCTAGGTTTACAACATATGATTTAAGGGCATCTTCTAATATTTGACATTTGACATACACACTTAATCTAGATGAGTAGAAATTTGAGAATTAGACAATTCAGCTACATGTGTATTCATCAGTGTGGAGTATGAAGTTGATGATCTGTTAGCAGCCAAATATTTTTGGAAGAGTATGCAAATACTTTACAAAAGTATTGTTTTAAGACTAAGACTTGATGAAGAGAAGACTACTTCAATCTCAAGGAAGAACAATGGTTTAGAGAAGATGAAGGAGTCAGATCAATATCAAATCACAGGTATCAGTTTCTACTATCAGATTATCATTTGCAGGTCATGTCTTAGAAGAGCAGTCATGAAGAGATTTGAAGGATTCAAGGAATGCTTTTATACACTTTCATCTTTTGAAATTTAAAGGCTACATCAAAACAGGTATCTAGAGGTTTTTCTAGAGTGTTTTGGGAGATCTCTTTCATGGCAAGAAATCTCTCTAGGAAGACAAATTTGGAGATGGGATGAGTTTTTGTGTTCAGCCAATTCTCTATTGTAAGTTGGTTGGATATCAAGGTACAAATGTGCTCTAGAGAGGTAACTCTAGAAAGGTAATTCATCATTCATACAAAAGGTTGGTGAATATAGTCATTTCAGACATTTGAAGCAAAATTTTGATTCAGAGATATGAGGAGATGATAAAACATGATTCTATATTCACTTCCATTTGTATACCATGTTTGTTTTATCTCTTACTCTTAGCATTAGAGGAAGAGAAAAGTTCATCTGAAGAAGTTAAGAGTGATTTCTACTTCAAGATGAAGAGAACAAAAGGTATGGAAGAGAAGCTTGAAGATGTCAACATCATCATCAGGTGGAAGAAAGATGCAGAAGAAGAAAGTCCATCATTTCCAAAAGAAAATTAAGGCTTCCTTTTCTCATATATTTTCCATATACTTTTCCTATTTTATCCTCTGCACCCAAAGACAAGTCTACAAGAACATATTGTGTGAAGATATTCTAAAGAAGAAGCAGTTTCTTGTTTTGCATTACACTTGGTCATGATTTAGTAGATTTGACAAAGAATTGCATTGAGAGAAAGAAAAAAGCAGCAGATATATGTTTTGACTCATATATGTATGAGTTATGTTTTACTTGAAGCTTTTGAGCAGGCAGCTTATATGTTCCCTCAAAGAATCCTTGGAGTGTCAATACAGAGCTACTTGGTATATGACAAGTTGCAGAGAAGTATATTTCTTCTTTATCTAACTCTTGAGGTGAAAGAGTTTTTTTGTAGCAGATGTTGAAGACTTGGGTTGAGGTTTTATGTTTGGAAAAGTTACCTCATATTCAATATATTCAGTATTTTCAGAAACTTTAGAAAAATTTAGTCTTGTTGATATACTAGTCAGTTGGAGAATCTACTTTTAGTGATTGTCTTGATTTTTGGGTACATGTTTGTATTCAAAAAGGTGTTCCATCAGATCCTATCACTTGATTGAAAAGGAGTTAGCCAAAAGAAAATCAAGCAGGTACTATCACATTTCACCCACGTAGAATATGAAAAGATGAAGTATCAACTTGCAGCTTTTGGAGTTCTCAAGGTGAGAAGTTTGTCCACTTATATTTCAAGTAGGAGTTGCAGATTCTTGGGAAGGATTTGTTTGAAGAAAAGTTTTACAACTTTATGTGAAGCATGGACACTTGGAGACATTCAGGTAATAAATCAAACACTCAGTCATGAAGGTTTGATGAGAGCAGAGTCTACACAGGAGAGATAATTGATCTTGAATGATCTTGAATGATCATGAAAGATCTTGAGTATTTATGAGTCAGTTGTCTATCTTTTGTTTGTAAGATTCTTAACATTGGAAGAAGTAAGTCAAAGATTCAGGTTCTATCAGATTTATGATGTAGAGAGATAGGTGAAGATACTTGTTATGGTGCAGAAGATTATGAATCCTAAAATGCTTTCAGCAAGGTTTTGTTATGTTAGGATCAGCTAACCTTATTCTACAATGCTAACCTTATTCTACAATATGGGAAGCTGAAGACTTACAGTGAAAGCTATTAGCAACTGTAGTGCTAATAAAAAGGGTTCAAAGATTTTGTTTCAGATACAGGTATTGATCACTGAACATCAGATTTATGAAGGAAGACGTTCCAAATTTCATAAAGTCTGATATAATTTGAAGAATACTGGATACTAGTGTTAAGTCATCCAGGGGTGATAAAACATGAAGACTTATTTTTATCCATATGTGAAAGAATGAAGAGTCATACCTACAGGTATTCCTATATTTCCTTTGTCAGTTTCTCTTTTTGTTCCAACTTTGTAAGAAGAAGGAAGAAGGAGAATGTCTGGAGAAAGTTCCTGTTAGGTGTTCCTGTTCAGGAGAAGGTTCCAGAGTTCTATTGAAGAGAAGCTTGATATTTCAGAAAGGTATGTTTGAGAAGTGCACACATATATGTTTATACCAGATTGTGAAGGAAAGAGGTATGAAGGTTTACAAATGAACAAGGATGATGACATGATGACATCATAGATATGATCTTTTGATGAGACTCATATTTCAGTTGAGTTGAGTTGACTTGACTTGAGTACAGTCAGAGATGAACCAGCAGTGTTCATAATCCAGTTGTGAGTTTTCAGTCACAGGTTCCAGGATTCAGTTCTTGATTAGTGTATTTACATGACACAGCAGAAGTACGTTGAGAAATCTTTTTGGAAGGTAAATGCAAATATGTGGATCCTAGTGTATGTTTTCATGTTTTTGAAGCCAGGAGATAGTAGGTTCAGAGACAGTTCATGCTATATTTGTTGTCAAGTAGTGATTGCTTGATGTGTACACTATTGGATATCTAGTTTGCATAGTTTCTCAAGTATTATGGTTCATATTCAGCAAGTTCAGGTTTTTTCTTGAAGGAAAGTCAAATTCAGTTTTGAAGAAGACTTTTGAAGAAAAGTTCTGAAGTGTTGGAGTACAAGCTTGAAGCTTGTGATAGTTTGTAGCTTATGAAGTTTGCAGATCCAATTCAGTTTGTACCAATATGACATTGTAGGGGGGATTGTTGGAATCAATATCCTATTGGTCAAACAATATTCCATTGGTTCATTTATTATTCTATTGGTGAAATTGTCCAGCTATATTGGCATGTGTATAATGTTTTATTAGACCTCCTACAAGGAAAAGTGCCTAGCACAATGGTTAGGTCGTTGGCCTCATATCTAATCCACCTAAGTCATCATCCATCTCAATACATTTTCTCATGAAATCTCCCAACAAATCAAGCTTCATCCGAAAAAATGATTGCCCATAATTTGGAATCGCTTAAGCCATCTAAGGATAGTGAAGACAATGTTCTTGATAATGTTTTTGAACCTTCTCACTACTTCTCATACTAACTCATTGGGATTGTGCTTAAAGTGCAAAGCTCTTGAGAGTGTCATGTATGATGGTAGTGGGTACAAATTCATTGATAAGTACTCATAAGAGTTTTTTGATGCTTTTTATTTCTTCTCAATTCAACATTTGCAACCAATCCATGACAAGACCTTTTATCATCATGCCAAACATCAGATTGAGTGAAGGAATCCTCCACCTTCTTTGCCCTTATGATTTGATAACGTTTATCCTTATAAGATCTAGGATCATAGGTTATATTCCACAAAATTTTGCTACTTCCATAGCTCAAAGAGGTTGCCAAGATCACGTTTTTGGAGGACTATCTTAGTTTCTTGCAGCACAATTCTTGGATCATGCCCTTTAAGTTAATTCACTAGATTTTGAGTATTTTATGCCAGGTTTGTGCACATGTACGTCACACAATTTTGAAAGAGTTGTTGCCCATGGAATGAGTATAGGTGATTGTAGCTCAAGCGTAAGCACCACCTCCTTTACTTGTCAATCCGCGGAGACGTGAGGACCAGTATGAAGACCACGAGCAAGTGAAGGCACAAGTGCGTGAGTGAAAGCACACAAACATGCACACACATACACACACACGCGCACAAAGTAAGATCAAAGAGAGGAACAATGGAAAGCTTAGATTGCAAAAGAGTTCTCTTACAAAAGTTCTATTCTCTAACAAGCTAACCTCAAAAATGAGCTCTCTAGCTCTTTTTATAGTTTTTTGACTAGTTTTGGCCCTGTCCAGACCTAGTGTCCGGCCTAGTTAAAAATTAGGTTTCAGGGCTTATTTGAGGGCTCAAACGAAGTCTAAAAATTATGAAAATTGGTACGATGGTACTTCTAATACTCCTCAAGCTCGAGGACTCCTCGGCTTGAACAATATGGAGTTACTAAAAATAGATAATGGTATTTACAATGGTTTCTAGTGATGAAAATCACTATTTTTGTAGGGGATTCTTCTGAAAATTTGACATACACTTCTTGGAGCTCCCTACTTGCTCTCTCTTCTTCTATGTCCACTTCTTTGATGTGCTTCCATGCTTTGTCCTTGACCTTGAGCTTCAACACTCCCCCCCCTCTCGAGTCTGTCGTCCCTGACAGACCCTTGTTGTAGTGATTGTTCCAAGTAGTGCCTTGAGAGGGAGTGTCCCTTCTGTATGAACACAAGTCGTCCGACGTTCTTCATCTATCACTGTGAGTCTTTGCAGGTTGTAGTCTCTTGGTATGTGCTTCTGCCTTGTATTCCAGCATGACTGTGTCGTTGTGAGTCTCCGTTGATGTTTTCTAGATCTTCCAAAGTTGATCTTCATAGTAGTCAAGCCAAGTACTCATAACCCATATTGAGTGATGGGTAAGTGTGTTCGTGCATGGGTTGAAAAAAGTATGTGCCTTGTGCACGGCCTTGTAATGTAGCCCTACGCATGCTTACTTGGAAAATGCATTGGAAGAAGTATGGTGCAAAAATTGCGGGTCTTGAGCTAAGTGCTCAAGGGTATGCTGACGAAGAGGTTTCCTAAACTATCATGGTTATGGTGTTTCCAGAGTAAAGATACTTACCATGGCGAAGGTTGATGGATGTTTGCCTCTTCGTGTGGTACACTCGGCCTTTGGGATGGAACCTTGTTGATGAATGTCCATGTTGATTGTCCACTGATGAGATCTTTTGAGTGGTGGATCCCCTCTCCTCTTTTCAAAGCAACATTTGTCACTAACAATGTGCATTTCTGAGCTCGGGCTCATGCACGTTCACTTCCCTATATTGACACTCAGAGGAATATTGGACACGTGCCGGTTTCTAAGAGATTACCATGCTGATTGACATAGACCATTCACCAGTGCTACTGTTCCATACTGGTTCAGGAAATACTGAGAATTGAATTGCTTTATATTCCTTGGCAAGCAACATCGGGTAACTACACCAAGCTGTGTTTCACATATTCTCTTTAGCTCACCATATGCAGGAGTCTTCTCCTCCAGAACTACCTTGTGCAGATATCTCCTTGGGTGCTCTGGTACATGAAGTAGTTAAGCATCACTCAAGTTGCGGACCTTCAAGCTCTTCATTCTGCTGGCCGAGACACACTTTTATCCAAATTGATAAATGCCTAGTAATCAACAGTTCCACCTTCAACTAAGCATGACTCATTCATGTTTCATAAGCCAAACCTGGGAACAAGCTCTCTCGCACTTTTTTTTTTTTTTTTTTTTTTTTTTTTTGAGGAACAGGATATCACAAAACAAGAACACAAAAAGTATCTATAGAAATGTTCGACATATGTCACTGTGCTCTTGTGCATGGGATTCTCAAGTGTGTCTATGCACGGCCGTGTAATGTGGCCCTATATTAATGCATACTTTGGAAATGCATGACCTAAATGGTGCAAAAGACAGGGTTGTGCAAGGAGCACATGGTTGTTGCTCGTTCGAGGCTTTCGATGTTATTTGTGGAGGTTGATGCCGGCCTTAGTGGAGGTATCCATTGAGTCTCGAACTGATGTAATCCTCCTTATTGGAGTCCATTTTAGAACATCATTTGGCACTGTAGAGGTCACTTCAGGCGTCTTTCTCTTTGGATGCTTTCTGAACTGTGGTATCCAGTGTGGTTGATGCTTTGGTTCGGTGGAGGCTACTTGCACTTTTGGCTTCCAAACCCATATCCTTTTTGCATGTCTTCCTACTAATGTTGAAGAGCTGATTTGATCTTCCTTTGGTCTCTGTACGTGGTTCTTACCCTTTTCTCTTTTTGGCCTCTTTGTTGAAACCTTTTGCATGTGGGAGAACAAAGGTTGTTGTGGGTGTAGGATCTTCTTAGGTACCCACATCTGTAATTGCCCTTGTTGAGCTGCAGCTAACTTCTTAGGCACCCAAACTTGTTGGATATCTTGTGACGGAGCTTGTCTGAGCTGCTTCCTTCGTCTTCTGGCTTGGTTAGTGTGCATGGATGGGATTTGTGGGGGTAAGGCTGGTGGTTGCTCTCCTTTGCGTACCCAGATCTGCTTCATGCCCGGAACCGCTTTTTTATCGAATGGTGTCTTTCTATTTGATGTAGCAGTTGTTGTGAACGGTTGTGTTTGCTTGTGTGGTGGGCTCACTACTGTGGCTACTTGAGTCTTTGGAGAAGAAGAAAGATCCACCCGCCTTCGAACCTGGTCTTCCACGATTGACTCCTTCTGCATCATAGAGCTTTTGACACATACAACATCTTCTTTCATATGATTAGTCTTGGAAGAACTAAGAGAGTGTGTGGTGCCATGATCTAGGAGCATGCAGTTCTCTAATTCTAATGTAATGCATTGTTCATGTACCCAAACTTGAAGAATTTGACTTCTTAGGTTTAAGTTAACTGCATGGTCATAGATCCAATCTTGACCCAAGACAAGTGGTTCTGTAAGGTTCTCATCTTGACATACTAGCGCTTTGACTTTCATTGGAACATCTTGAAGGTAGATGGGAAGTTCCACCTCGCCCAAACAAGGGGTTTCCACACCTCCCAAACCTATGAGATAAGCTTCTATGGGATTGATGTTCAACCCCAAGTCTTGGCAGTAGGAAAGTCTAACTGCACTACTTGCTGCACCTGAGTCAATCAATGCTTTCACCGTCCTTGCACCCTTCCCTTGTCCTATCTCTATGGTCACAAAGGGTCTTCGGTCAATGACCTGAGAAGTCGCAATGCCTGACTTTTGACACATATCCATGTGATATTTTGGGGCTTCTGAGTTGACATCTAGGCCTAATCGCCTTAACTTATTTCGCCTAATACGCTCTCTGGCCTCTACCTGTGCTTCTTCTCTCACTCTTAACTCTTCTTCTTTTCGCTTCTTAGCAGTGTTGAGTCTCATTAGCATATCCTCAGTAAGAGGTTCTTGATATAGCTTGACTCTGCAGCCACTAATATAGTTTGGCAAGATATCTCCTTCTAGAGTGGCCAACTGAACTGCACCACTAGTGGAAATTCTATTAATGATCATGGGTCCATATCCTCTTTTTTCCAACTTACGGGCATGTTGTTTTAGTGTGTATACCAACACTAGATCTCCCTCTTTCAATCCCTTATCCTTGATGTGTGCATCAAAGTATGCCTTTTGCCTCTTCTTTGCAGCGTAGATGCCTGCTGCCGCTCGTAGCCTCGTTTCACCCAAGCGTTCGAGATCAAAGATCCTAGAGGACAATTCATGCCCATTCCACTCATACTCTTGTGCTACTTTTAAGGCAGGGATTAAGAAATCTAATGGTAGCACAGCGTTCTGTCCGAAGACCATCTGAAATGGGGTGGCGTTGAGTACCGTTTTGTAGGCAACTCGATAAGCCCAAACAGCATGATGAAGTTGTTTGTCCCAATCAGAGCGTTTATTATTCACCAGTTTTGTCAATACGTTACAGAGGATCTTATTGGTACTCTCGGCTTGTCCGTTGGCTTGTGGATGATAGGGGGCGGATTTCTTATGTATTACCAAGAATTCTTGGAGAAGATTTTCAATGACTTCATTCAAGAAGTGTGTGCCTCTATCGCTCACTAACTCTATTGGTAGCCCATATCTCGTGAACACATTCTCGAATAAGAACTTAGCCGTCGTTTGAGCATCATTCTTTGTTGTGGCTTTCACTTCTACCCACTTGGTAAGGTAATCTGTGGCTACAATAATATACTCTGCATGGGAGTTTCTAGCAGGGGGATTAATAGGACCTATGAAGTCTATGCCCCACTTGGAAAATGCACGCCCTCCCATCATTGGCCTCAAAGGCATCTTGTCTTTTCTAACAGGATATTGTGCACGTTGGCATGTGTCACATTTCTTCACATAGGTATGTGCATCCATATGAAGAGTGGGCCACCAAAGTCCTGAGAATAGAATGGTCTTAATCACTCGGTCAGGACCAAAATGTCCACCTGCAACACCACTGTGTGCAGTCTCTAAGACCCTTAAATAGTCTGATTCATGAACGCACAATCTTAAGTAACCATCTTTACCTCTTCGGTATAGGTTCTCTCCTACTAAGGCATAGCCTTGAGCCTCTTGCTCCATATTTCGTCTTCTTGCTAGACTGGCCTCTTTGGGTAATCTTCCCGATCTCATAAACTCTACCAATGGAGCACTCCAATCTGGAATTAATGATACTTGATAAAGGGTCGCATGCTCCACTGGTGGTCTCTCTCTGCACATTGGACAATTCTTGATCCACTCATGTATTTCTTTGTCCATGCTAGGCCAATACACTCCTAAACGTTTCAAATTCTGCAATGTTCGTTGTTTAGAATAGTGATTTCCTAGCAATCCCTCATGAGCTTGCTGCAACCAACTACCATGTTCATCATCCTCGACACAACAAGCTAATACACCCTCAGTATCTTGTTTGTACATGCTTCCTGCCAATATGTGATATTTTTGTGATTTTACAATTTCTTCTTGTGATGTTTTCACATTCTTATTTGCAGGGCCGAAGGTTAGGACTGGTACCAACTTATTTGCCCATTTAGGAACAACTTCCAAATTGAACAGATAAGCATCAGGTAGTTCATCAGACACTCCTTGTGGTGACTCTCCTGAAGTAATGCGAGAAAGGTGATCTGCCCGAAGGTGGGTTCTACCTTTCCTGACAACAACTTCAAAGTCATACTCCATTAGTAAGAGGAACCATCTTACTAAGCGTCCAGTATTGCAAGGTTTATTGACCAAATATAACAAAGCTTGATGATCAGTGAAAAACTTGAACTTGTTGGCCAATAAATAGTGTCTAAACTTCTTTACGGCATATACCATGCCTAACCCTTCTCGCTCGGTTGTGGTATAATTTCTTTCGGCTGGGTTTAGCTGTCTACTAGCATATGCTATGGGCAAATCTAAATTCCCTTCACCTGTGGGTTGTGCTAGCACACATCCTATGGCATGATTGGATGCATCCACATGGACATGGAATGGCTTATTCCAATCAGGAGTGGTCAATATTGGTGCTGTGCACAAACGTTTCTTCAGTTCATTGAAAGAATTCTCGCATTCGTCGTTCCACTCAAAATTAGACAACAAGGCATAAAGGGGTCTAGCTATGATCGCGTACATGTGGATAAACCTACGGTAATATCCACAATGGCCCATAAAGGCTTGTACCTCTTTAACATTCCTTGGCCTTGGCAGCTCCGCTATGGCTCGTACCTTATCTTCATCCGTTGAGATTCCATTCTTAGAAACAATATGACCGAGGATTTTACCTTGACGCACCATGAACACACACTTTTCTGGGTTCAGACACACTCGATATTCTCTACACTTGTTGAAGATCTGTCTGAGCTCAGGGATGTGAAATCTTCTTTCTTGGGAATGAGCACATAAATCATCCACATACACTTCTAAGCTCTTTCGTAAGAACTCTTTGAAGACATGACACATGAGCCTTTGGAATGTTGCAGGTGCATTGGTGAGCCCAAATGGCATCACACGAAATGCAAAGATTCCCCATTCGGTGGCAAAAGCCGTCTTGTGTTGATCTTCTGGGGCAATGGCTACTTGGTTGTAACCTGAAAATCCATCAAGAAAGCTATAAACTTCCTTGCCTGCAACACGCTCCAATAAATGTTCGGTGATTGGAAGCGGATAGCTATCTCTGATTGTAGCGGCATTAACTTTTTTCAGGTTAATGCACACTCGCAACTTTCCGTTCTTCTTGGGCACTACTACAATGGGGGACACCCATTCAGTATGCTCAATCTCATAGATGAATCCAGCTTCAATCAACCTATCAATTTCTTCTTTTATTTTGGCTGCATAGGTGTCATTATATGTGTAGGGCTTCTGTTTGGTGGGCTTGGCATCAGCAATCATGGGGATAGTATGAGAGCAAATTCTTGGATCTACCCCTTTCAGGTCTCTATAGTGCCACGCAAACACATCCCTATATTCCCTTAATAGAGCTATGAGCTCCATTTCTTCTCTTGCACTTAGGTCATCTCCTATATATGTGCATCTCTCTTCGTTCTCTTCAATGGTCACTACAATCTTCTTGGTCTTTTCTTTATTATCATATGATTCTCCTATGATGGCCTCTCTCTTAGGCATTCGTACCAAAATTTTGCGGTCGTCAACTTCATATTTCTTGAAGTTTTCTGGTACTTCAAACAATGATTCCTCCTTTTCTTGTTTCACTGCTTTTCTTTTCTTTTTCTTTTGACTACTCTCACTTCCATCCTTTGAGTTTACTGTTTTAATACTTGTGAGAGGTTCTTCTTCTTTCTGGGTGAACACTCCTATATCTTCTAGATAGTGCTGCTCTGAGTTAAAGCAACTATCCATCACAATAGACTCCAGATCATCGTCATTCTCTTCTTCTTCTATGACATCACTAGGGTCACATTCTTCTAGCAAGGGTTGACACATGAACACTGAGATATCATAACCCTCCTCATCACAATGAGGTGTCCACTGTTCCTCATTGACAGCAATGTCCATGGTGGCTAAGATTTCTGGCCAGCCATGAGGCTCAAACTCCTCATCTGGAAAGATCATCGGTGTGTAGGCTGGGTCTCTAACCGGTCTATCTCCTAGTGAAGTTCCTTCTTCCCTTGCCTTTAAACGTTTTTCCTCTTCCTTTGCGACTTTGCACATCCACAAATGAGTATCTTCATGCAGCCATGATGGATCAGGTGAACTTTCAGAATGCACAGAGATGGAATCTTCTTTCACTTTGTGGATAGAATTCCACTGTAGGGGTGGTACATCTCTGAAGGTGTAATCCTTCAAATTGACCTTGGTGGTAACCCCTAAGTGCTGTAAGTACAAGGAGTTAGTTCCCCAATCCTGTACTATTTGCAATTGTCGTAGGAAGGGTCTTCCTAGGATCATCTCAAAGACATTATTTTTCTCAAAGTCACATATAGCAAATGTGTGCTCAAACTCTACACCACAAGTGGTTAGAGTGATCCCTTCTAGCAATCCTAGAGGTCTTTCAAAATGACCATCAGCCATTTGAAGCTTCATTCTAGTTGGTCTTAATGTGGGCTTGCCCCATTGCTTCCACAAGGAGGTGGTCGCAATAGCAACACCAGCACCTGAATCTATGATTGCTTTGGTTGTGTAACCTTGGTAGGTGATTGGAAGATAAGTATTACCTTCTTCACCCTCACACATGTCCCCTATTTTGTCTAGAGGTATCTCTGGTACCGTTTGCTTAGAGCCTGCTTTTGGCATATTGGACTCAAGTTCTGGGACCTGATCCTTCACATGATTCCATAACTCAGGTTTTGCTTTGAGCAGCTCTTCTACAGTGAGATGACATTGAACCTTGGTGTTCTTCACGACATCCACGTTCCTTGGAACCACTGAGTCTTCATTTCTTACTAGTATTGTGGGAGCTCTAATCTGGAGTGATTCAGATTCCCATGGGCCTGGAAATTGAGGCAGTTCTTCTAAGGTATTAGATTCAAAATCTAATCTTTCGTCTTCTTGTTCTGCTTCATCTTCGTAAATAGATGGAATGTCTTGGGGAAATTGATCATGAAGATCATCAATCTCAGGAATAGGAGGGGAATTACCCTTCTCCTTGGCCCATTTCTCCTCTTGTATTTCCCGCAAGAACTCTTGAGAGTACTGTTGAATAGAAGGAGGTATTCCAGCATCCGTGGAATTAGGAACATAAGCTCCCCTTGGTGGTGAGCTTCCTCTTTCAATAACTGGTTGAGCCTGTGGAGGTAGAGAAACTTGTGGTTTGTTTACCAACTGCTCTAATCGTTCTAGTAAGCCCTGGAAATGCAAATCTGATTTGATAGAGTTTGTCTGATTGAACTTTTGACTAGTCTCAAGTATGGCTTGAGCTTGTTCTACCATTTTCATGCACATTTTCATCCGTTCAATCTCTAAATCTGCTCTAGGGTAACTCTTGTCTAGGTTTGCCGCTGTAGGCCCTTCTTGAAGTCGAGCCTGGTAGGCCTTGAACATCATGTCCAAGCCTTCTGGGGTTAGATCTGCAAGAACAGACCCTGGTTGCGGTCTATTTACAATGGGTGGTGGGGTGGGATGAGGTGGAGTGGATGGAGTTTCGGCATGCGAGGGGCTTTGAGATGCAATGTCTTCTATTTTTGTTTTCGCTTCTTTTAAGCTTTCTTCTAGTTCCGATAACTTTTTATTCCACTTGCGATTGGCCTTCTCTCTGGTATCCTTCCATGTTCTTGTTTTCCTCTTACTAGGCTCTCCCGATTCACTCGACTCTGATTGTTCTACTGGTTTATCCTGTTTTAAGGCTTGTGCTCTAGTGACAGCTTGTATAGGAGCCACATTGCTACTACTTGAACTTGGATCTGCCACTAAGCCTACCACATTAATGGGTGTAATCTTGGGTGCACTAGAGGGGTTTCTTGGACAATCTCTGGGGAGATGGTCTTTGCCACAATCAGGACAAAAAGCCTGTATTGTGATAGCCTGTCCTTGGCTCGGAGATGGTGGGTGGGGACAGTCACGAATGAAATGATCACCTTGACATCTAAAACAAGATCCTCTAGGGGCTTGTGGTCTCATTTGTCTCAACTGGGGCCTAGGGTTAGGATTTGTGTACATGACATTGGAGTATTCTGGCTCCCAATTTTGCTCCATAGGTGGTGCCTCATATTGATACGAGTAAATCTCACTATGTTCAGGTGACTCTGTGTAATAAGCATGTGGACTACCTTCATGGGAGTAGTCTGAACTATGGGCATGAGAGTCATTATCTGGTATCAATGGGGTTAGTGGCACCAAAGCTCTATTTGGATTTTCCTCTCCCACAGCATACTTGACTGGAATCACGTTGGCTGGAGCTGGTGGTTGGTTTCCCAAGACAGGTTGTGGCCTATATGGTGCCTGATATTGCTGCTGGTATTGAGGTTGATATTGTTGTGGCCTATAATATGGCTGTTGGTACTGATTCTGATACCTACCCTGCTGGTAAGGTTGCTGATAATTTTGTCTAACAGCCTGCCTGTTATAGGGACAATCTTGGGCCGTATGATTTGTGTGTTTTCTCTCAATGGTGCAATATAGAGCATTAGGGTTTCCTTGGGGTTGAGTCGTCAACGGGCAACCATTAGCCATGTGATCTCCTCCACATGCATAACATCGCTTCACTGGGGTGACCCTTGGCATTTGTCTATTTTGAACTCCTAGCTTTTTGGCCACCTGCTCAGCTATCTCATCTATCTCAGTGGAGGCTCTAGAGGTATGACTTGTAGAACTATCAGAGTCCTTATAGAGTTTGGATAGTCCTAACTCCTCACCCAAGTTGTCTTCTATGTCAATGCACATCCGTATACACTCTTCTATGGATCTAGGCTCTTTCAAGTATACATATGACCTTAATTTTGTGCTCAATAGGCCATCTAAAAACAGTGCCACTTGTTTGGCTGATGTGGGTAATTCTGGTACAGGGCATCTTTCCAAGTACTGTCTAAACCTTCTACCTGCTAGTCGCACTGTTTCTTGGGGTGTCTGCTTGAAGCTGTGGATCAAAGATGAAGTGTTATGCCTGATACCACTCTTGGAAAATTCTACAATGAATTCGTCTAGCAGTTGACCTATATTGTGATAGTTGCGACTACTCAATGGTTGAAACCAAGCTAAGGCAGTGCCCTTAAGAGTCAGACCAAATGCCTCGTACTGGGTGAACAAATCCTCAACCTGTTCAGCTCTTAACACTTGTTTGAACTCAGCCACATGATCATAAGGATCTCCTGACCCGTCAAAATAATTCTTCATTGCCTTGATCACTTGAGTGGGTCTGAGGGTTCTTGGGTGCTCTCGGGTTCTAGGCAATGGAAATTCATGTTCATTTCTTTGTTGCCTATGTGCTTGATATCTCTCTCTTTCAGGTCTTTCATTTTCAAATCCTGACCTATTCCTGCCCACTGTGTGTGCAAAACTTACCTCCGGTCTCTCTCTAGTTCTTTCTCTCTGGGCTTCCTGAGCTTGGGATGACCCTACTCCTTGGAGGCCGTGGGAAACATTGGATCTTGGTGGGGGGAAAATCAATTCATTCTTCCAAGTATATGCATGTCTATCATGTTCTGTTACCAAGAAAATTTTCTCTGATGTGTTATCCAGGTAGACAACCTTTCCTGGTATCTCTGGATCCTTGAACTCGTAGATGATGACTATGCCCAATTGGCTAGGTTGTTCTGGCTTGAATCTCCAAAAGGCTTCCTCTGTTTCTCTATTCAAAAATAGTTCTATGCTTTTGTTGTCTTGAGGGATCCAGTCTGGAGTGATCACTCGGGTCAAAACTGACTTGCCTCTAGGAGTCTGGGGTCCTTGTCCTATATTTCCTTGTTCTAGGTCTCCTATCTCATTCTCATGAATGATATTTCCAAACTCATCGGTTCTATCTGGTTGGTTGGTAACCACATACATGGTTCCTTCCTTATCAATGTATGAACCCTCTTCGAACTTGACCACCGGGTGTTCAAGTCCAAAGGATTGATCTGGATTTTTGAGTTGGACCACTGATCGCCTCAGACCATCCTCATAGATGCGAGCACCTAATTGGTTGGTCCGAATATATTCCAACTGTGTCTTATAGGGACCTTCTGGTGTTTGTAGATGGGTAGTCCCTGAGCCACCTGCAGGTTTTCCCATGCTAAAAGACATTTCTGAATCACTTGTGTCTGAACTTAGTAAAAGATCACCACTTAGTTGTTGTGTCCAAGACTTGGATGTATGGTTGACACTAGCCTCAGAAGATCTAATGCTTTGTTTATCCTTGCCTAAGTGTCTACCAGATCTTAGGTTCATAAGCTTTAGTCAAGAGTCCAAATTTTCCCTTTGGTATGGTTCAAAATTCTTTAGAGCCCCCTTGGTTCCCTAGTCCCACCTGAGGGTCAACTTCAAATTATCCTATCTCAAAATCAACGCGTTATTCTTGAAAAAAACAGTTGAGATCGTGTAGGATTTGAAACGAGCTTTCCAACAAGCTATAGAGCTCAAAAAATGGACTTTGGATGAAAAAGTTATGCCAATTCAGGCTCCTGGGGGTCAAAACAGGCAAACAGGACCTTTGGAGAAAATCGCGATTTTGTGAACTTTCTGAAAATCGCGATGCTGTGAAGTCAAAAAAATCGCGATGTTGAGCACAAAATCGTGTTCTTGAAAATAGCGATTTTGAGCAGAAAATCGTGATTTGAATATCGCGATTTTGATCACAAAATCGTGTTTCTAAAAATCGCGATGTTGATCACAAAATCGTGTTTCTGAAAATCGCGATGTTGATCACAAAATCGTGTTTCTGAAAATCGCGATGTTGATCACAAAATCGTGTTTCTGAAAATCGCGATGTTGATCACAAAATCGTGTCTCTGAAAATCGCGATGTTGATCACAAAATCGTGTTTCTGAAAATCGCGTTTTTTTGACATGAAAATCGCGATTTTGAGCACAGAATCGTGTTTTAGAGAATCGTGTTTTTTGATATGAAAATCGCGATGTTGAGCACAAAATCGTATTTTTGAAAATCACGATTTTGACTCAGAGAATCGTGATTTACAAAATCGTGTTTTTTTCACAAAATCGTGTTTTTTTCAGAATCGTGTTTTTGATATGAAAATCGCGATGTTGAGCACAAAATCGTGTTTTTAGAAAATCGCGATTTTGAGCAAAAAATTCGTGTTTTCACAGAATCGCCTTTTTCACAAAATCGTGTTTTTGGCATGAAAATCGCGATTTTGTCATAGAGAATCGTGTTTTTCTCAAAATCCTATTTTTGCTGAAAATCGTGATTTATGAGAATCGCGATTTTGAGCAGAAAGTCGCCTTTTTCACAAAATCGTGTTTTTTGCTGAAAATCGTGATTGGTGAGAATCGCGATTTTGAGCAGAGAATCGTGTTTTTTTTTAAATCGCGATTTTGAGCAGAGAATCGTGTTTTTTGAGAAAAACACAGAATCGCGATTCTTTTCAACCAACTTTTAGGCGGGAAACTGAAAATCGTGATTTTTCAAAAAATTTTGAATTTTCACAGAATCGCGATTTTCATCACAGAATCGCGTTTTTTGGCGGGAAATTCAAATTTCTGAGCACCGGCTATGGCGAGCTCCGTATGAGCAGAAAATCATGAAAAAAATACAGCGCTTGCTCTCCCTTGCACCTCCTAACTCCTTCACACACAATAATGCATGAAAAATGGAATGAAAATGGTGAAAATGCACTAAAAAACAAGAAATTTCTATGAAGAAGAAGATGGAAGAAGGTGGAGATGATGATGATGATGAAGATGAAGAGGAAAAAACAGAAAATGAACTGAAATGATAGTTTTTTTACCTTCCAACGTCGCAAATCTACGATCTTACCATCACAACGCTCGTCCTCGAAGCTCTCTCCCCGGCAACGGCGCCAAAATTTGGTGTAGCTCAAGCGTAAGCACCACCTCCTTTACTTGTCAATCCGCGGAGACGTGAGGACCAGTATGAAGACCACGAGCAAGTGAAGGCACAAGTGCGTGAGTGAAAGCACACAAACATGCACACACATACACACACACGCGCACAAAGTAAGATCAAAGAGAGGAACAATGGAAAGCTTAGATTGCAAAAGAGTTCTCTTACAAAAGTTCTATTCTCTAACAAGCTAACCTCAAAAATGAGCTCTCTAGCTCTTTTTATAGTTTTTTGACTAGTTTTGGCCCTGTCCAGACCTAGTGTCCGGCCTAGTTAAAAATTAGGTTTCAGGGCTTAT
>CM035426.1:176227874-176247874 GCA_020310875.1 Ceratopteris richardii
CTGAAACAGGCGCAAACTTTGATGCTAATGTTTTGGTCAGTTCTCCTTCCACAGTGTAAAGTTTTGAGCAAGCAAGTACTCAATCTTTAAGTTGGAAGGTAAGCTATTTGTGCCTAAAAGAATTTGCATAAAGGGGTTCTAGATTGAGAGAACCAAGTGTTAGAAGTTATAGGTGTCTGAATCAGCTTCTCAAAAGAATAGTTTTAGACATAGGTAACTTGTTGAGATCATTTCTCAAGATCTACTAAATCTTTTGGAGTGATTCAACTTGGAGAAGGTGCGCAAACTGTAGCGGACACCTTGTGCAAAGTTTCATAAAAAACTTTACACATTTGGTAAGTGAATGATAGAGATATTTGTAGCAAACTTTCTATAAGTCTTCTTCTTCACAGTTTATCCAAAATCGTTATAATTGATTATTAATCCTCCAAATTGGGAAAGGTCCTGAGTTACTCTTGATATAGAGGTGCTCTAATTTCAAGAGTGGCTTGTTCTTTTGGATATTAACACTCTCCATCAGTGGTATCAAAGCAGGAAGCATCAAAATTGAAGAAAGGAGGACCCTAACTGCTGCAGACATAAAGAATTGAACAATTAAAGATTCAGAAGGTGAAATCTTGAGAGCAAAGCTTGAGAAGGAAGTCATATGACATCAAGAAAGACAAAAGGAGTATCATTCGAAGTAAAGGTACATTTATTACTCATAAAGTTTGAAGAATTCAATACACAGCTGAAGAAAGGATGGGAGATTCTCTTCAGAAAGAGAAGTTGGATAGAGAGAACTATCCAACATGGTCAATGAGGATGAAAGCTCATCTTATGAGCAAAGATTTGATAAGTTATATCACAGGTGAAGAAGAAAAGCCTCAGTTCAGAGATCCTAGTGTTCCAACTAGGGAGGAATTATCAGATTTAAAGAATTGGATGAAGAGAGATGCGCAAGCTAGGAGCATTATCTATATGGCACTCAATGACTACTTGCTACCTCACATTAGAGGTCTTGAAAGTGCAAGTGATATATGGAATGCTTTGGAGGAGCATTTCCAAAACACCACAAAGTCAAGGAAGGCATCCTTATGGGCAGAGTTTACCACATTCAAGAAGAAGGCCTCTCAATCCATCTAACATTATGTAACAAGGATGAAGGACATTGCAGATGCATTAGGAGCAGTTGATGAAGACATTGAGGAGGATAATTTGGTAAGGCAAATCCTTACAAGCTTGAGAGGTGATGACAGATGGAAGCCATTCATTTTGTCTACTGAATTATCACTTGATCATTTCACTCCTGATTTAAATCAGTTGCTAGGACATATGCTAACCTTTGAGCAGGATGTCAAAGGTGAAAGTGATAAGAGTGCAGGTCATGCAATGTATTCAAAAGATAAGAAGAAAAATAGCAAAGGGAAGCAACAAGCAAATGAAGATGAAGGTACAACTAGTCAAGCCAACTTCCTAAGAGGAAGAGGAGGTGGCAAAGGTAGAGGAAGAGGCAGGAGTAATAAAGATGGAGTCAAAGCTTGCTGGATTTGTGGTAAGACAAATCACTTAGCTAATGATTGTTGGCATAATACTCAGAGTAATGGTGGATATAATCAGAATTTTAATTCAAGAGGAAGAGGTGGCAAAAATCAAAGAGACAATTTCAAAGGTAGAGGTAGTAGGGGTTACTTTGGAAGAAATGCAGGTAGAGGGTTCCAAAGTCAACAAGACAACAATACCTACTACAATTATGCTTCAGATCAGAAGGAGGATTCAACATTGATAACGAATGCAACTTGTGATAGGCAAAGTGAAGACCAAAGAGTCTTCTACATTGATTCAGGGTGTAGCAATCACCTGAGTGGTAACATATGATGGAGAGTGTTAATCTCCAAAAGAACAAGTTAACCTTGAATTTAGATCACCTCTATATCAAGATCAACTTTAGACTCCACCTAATTTAGAGAATCTTCACCAAATTATCAAAAAATTGATTATTCTGAAAATTTCAGTTTCTTCAGAAAAGTCTGCTGCAGATTAGTCACTCATTGACTAATCAATCCTGTAAAGTTTTTGATAAAACTTTGCACAACACTTCGCCTTAAGGTTGCGCAACTTTGCCAAGTTAAATCTCTCAAAAAGATTAAGTACACACTGAGAAATGTGTGAAACACTTTACCTATGTCTGAAAATGCTTCTCTGCAATGGCGACTTTGACACCTGCAACTTCTTAGCACTGGTTCTCCCAAAGTAAATCCCGTTTGATCAAGATCTTTTAGCCATAGATAGCTTACCTTCCAACTTAGATTTTAAGCCCTCATTTGTGTAAAACTTTACACTGTAGACTGAGCAATGATCATTTCATTGAAGATGAAATGTGCGCCAGATTTCTCGACTGTTATAACATTCTTACATATGAATGTTCCTAATCAAAATTCTCACAGCCTGATTACAATTAACCTCTCAAATTCTAGCCATAGATAGATTAGCTATGGACTTAGATACGTGCAAAAGGATTTCTCAAAAGATTAAACACAGAGGGAGCAGACAGCAAAATATCGGGCGCAAAATTTTTCGATTTCTCAGAAAATTTACATCTAAGTGAGGATGGACAATTCACTCACTCTTCATGTGTCTAATGACACTAATTTCTCTCTCCTATTCTCAAATCTCTTCTGCTCTACTTGCCCGACATTTTCAAACATATTTATAGATGAATATATACAAGTGTATGACTTAAACAAGAGTATAAGTCAGCTAATGTACATATGTGTACATATCTTTGAGTTTTCTGAAAATGTCCTTCCTTCAACCATCTGACTTTGTTTCCTTCTTGACTCCTTGACTTCATTTCTCCATAATCCTTCAATTGATGATTGTCATGCACCAACAGCTCCCCCTCAATCATTAATTGAGGTTCTTTTCTATCTTCTTTACTCCAGCCATATCCTTGAATCTTTGTAGTTTTGGTCCATCTAGACTTTTAGTCATCATATCTGCAACTTGATCTTTTGTGGGAGTGTGTATGACTTCAATCTCTTTCTCAATGACCTTCTCTCTCAGAAAATGATACTGTATTTCAATATGCTTAGTTCTAGCATGAAATACAGGATAAGCTGCCAAGTATAATGAACTCATATTGTCTCCACAAATAATAGGAGTACTCTGAATCACATCAAAAACTTTCAAAAGTGTCTTTAGCCATATTACCTCTTTTGCAGCTTCCACCATACCTTTATATTCTGCCTCTGTGGATGACAAAGCAACTGTATGTTGCTTCTTGGAACACCATGAAATCAATTTGTCTCCTACATAGCACAAGTATCCATGTGTTGATCTTCTATCATCCACATTACCTGCCCAATCTGCATCACTATATATCTTGATTCTTGTATCTGAAGTAAACCCATAGTACAACCCTTCTTTGAGTGTACCCTTGATGTACCTAAGTACTCTTTGTCCTGCAATCCAATGTTCCTTTCTAGGACAATGCATGAATTGTGAAAGCACACCAACTGCATATGACAAGTCAGGCCTTGTCAATGTAGCATAAATCAAGCTACCAACCAAACTTTGATAGAGTTTCATATCTCTGAACTCTTCTCCTCCAAACCTAGACAATTTATGGTTCACTTCCAAAGGTGTAGGTGCAACCCTGCAATCTTCCATTTTAAATTTGGTTAGCAAATTTTTAAGATACCTTTCTTGAGTCACATATACTCCATGTTGAGTATAAGTGATCTCCATTCCCAAGAAGAATGATAGGTTCCCCAAATCACTGATTTTTAACTCTTTCTCCATCTGCTTTTTGATCATTTGTATCCCCTTATCATCTGTTCCTGTAAGTATTATGTCATCAACATAAATACACACATACATAAACCCATCTTCACTTGCTTTGACTAGCAAGCTACTATCTGCCTTTGATGCTTGAAATCCAAGATCATTCAAGAATTTTACAAGCCTATAATTCCAAGCCCTTGGGGCTTGCTTCAACCCATACAAAGCTCTTTTGAGCTTACACACATAATTTGGACTCACTTGATCTTTGAACCCATCTGGTTGCTCCATGTAGACTTCATCTGAAATGTAACCATTCAAGAAAGCATTTTTAACATCTAATTGAGACAACTTCCAACCTTTACAAGCAGCAATTGCAATGAGTGTCCTGATGGTTGTCATCTTTGCCACAGGACTATAAGTCTCATCATAGTCCACTCCATATGTCTGTGCATACCCTTTCACAACAAGTCTAGCTTTGTACCTAGACACACTTCCATCTGCAAATCTTTTAGTCTTGTAAACCCACTTACATCCAATGATCTTCTGACTATTAGGTTTAGGAACCAAATCCCATGTTTGATTCTCTATCAATGCATCATACTCCTCTTGCATAGCATCTTCCCAATTCTTCTTCCCTTTGGCTTCTTCATATGTAGAAGGGTCTTCATCTGCTTTTACCAAATAAGCATAATCTTTAGTAGTCAAGAATGAAGTGTCATAGCTATACCTTGTAGGTTGCCATTTGTGCCTAGATGATCTCCTAACTTCTGCACTTCTTGAGGTCTCTGGTTCATCACATTCTGGATCAAACCTTGGCCTCTCTTCAACTTCAATCTGCACTTCATTACTCTCACTTTCATCAAGTAATTGAACCTTTGCTTTACCTTTTCTTTGTTCCACTACTTCTTCATCATCTGCATGCACATTATATTTACCTGCATACCAAGTACCTTGCTCATCAAATGTAACATCCTTGGATACAATAAATTGCTTTGTGGATGGACTCCACAACCTGTATCCCATTTGCTTATCATCATAACCAATGAATACATACTTCTCTGCCTTAGGCTCCAACTTATGCCTCAATTGAGATGGCACATATGCATATGCCAAGCATCCAAATATTCTGCAATGATCCAAGGTAGGTTTCTTACCCCACCAAGCTTCATATGGTGTCATGCCCTGCAAAGCTTTACAAGGCAATCTATTAACCAAATATGTAGCTGTATTAACAGCCTCAGCCCACAAATAATTTGGGCAATTCTTCTCTTTCATCATGGACCTTGCAAACTCAACAAGAGTCCTATTTCTTCTTTCTGCTACCCCATTTTGTTGAGGAGAGTACCTGCAAGTAACTTCTCTCTTTATACCTGCATTCCACAAATAATCATTGAACTCATTTGAAAAATACTCTCCCCCTCCATCTGACCTTAGTCTCTTTAATCTTTGACCTGTAATCCTTTCTGCATATGCATGATAGTGTTTAAATGTATTAAACACTTCTGACTTTTCCTTAATCACATAAATTGTGATCCACCTGGTAGCATCATCAACATATATGACATAATATCTTGAACCATTTATACTAAAGTCCTTTGAAGGACCCCACACATCTGTATGCACCAATTCAAGTCTTTCTGAATACATAAATCCATGCTTGGAATAGGATTGCTTATGAGCCTTACCTAATTGACATGCCTCACATCTGTATGTCATGTGTTGACCTGCAATGTTAGGCATTCCAAGCACTGAATCATTGTTAATCATTTCTTTGATACCTCTTTCATTAAAGTGTCCAAGTCTTTTGTGCCAAAGATCCAATTCTGACACCTTCTGCTCTCCATATGTGAACATAGCATGTCCAACATTTCCTTGTACCTTCAATGTGAAAAGCCTTCCTTCTTTCTTTCCTGCAATAACTTGTTTATACCCTTGACTAGGGTCTTCCACATAAACTCCATCATTTGTGAACCTTACCTCATAACCTTTTTCCACAATTTGACCTACACTGATCAAATTCTTTGGAATTGTGGGAACATAAAGTACCTTACTCAGAAGAGTGCTCCCATCCTTAGCTTTGACTGAACCAATTGACTTTACCTTATGCTTTGTATTATCACCTGTCTGAACTGTATGATTAATTGCATTATGATCTAGGTCAGTCATCAAAGCAATATTTCCACTCAAATGATTACTACATCCTGAATCAATATAGAACACTCTCATGTCCTCATGTGAGGTTTCACATGTATTCATAATGAGAGTCGAATCCTCCTTTTGATCTGATGCATAGTTGTAGTAGGTGTTATTATAGGATTGACTTTGGAAGTTTCTTCCACCACCTCTTCCAAAAGAATTCCTACCACCTCTACCTCTGAAATTTCCTCTCTGAAATCTACCACCTCTTGCTCTTTGATTAAAGTTCTGATAATTACCATTGTTTTGATTATTATGCCAACAATCATGAGATAGATGATTGGTCTTACCACATATCCAACAAGCTCTTGCATTCTCTTTGTTGTTTCTGCCTCTTCCTCTACTTCTGCCATTTCCTCTTCCTCTTATGAAATTTGCTTGGTTTGATGTACCTTCTTCTTCACCTGATTGTTGCTTCCCTTTGTTGGCTTTCTTCTTGTCTTTAGAATACATTGCATGACCTGCACTCTTATCAACATCTCCTTTGATATCATTCTCAAAAGTTAGCATATGACCTAACAATTGATTCAAATCAGGAGTAAAGTGATCTAATGAAAGTTCTGTAGATAAAATGAAAGGCTTCCATTTCTCATCTCCTCTTAGTCCTGTGAGTATTTGTCTTACCAATTTGTCTTCTTCAATATCTTCATCAACTGCACCTAAAGAATCTGCAATGTCCTTCATCTTTGTCACATAATCAGAAATTGATTGTGAGGCCTTCTTCTTGAAGGTAGTAAACTCTGCCCATAGTGAAGCCTTCCTTGATTTGGTTGTATTTTGGAAATGCTCTTCCAAAGCATTCCAAATGTCACAAGCACTTTCAAGTCCTCTAATGTGAGGAAGCAAATAGTCATTGACTGCCATGTAGATGATGCTTCTTGCTTGAGCATCCTTCTTCATCCAATTCTTCAAATCTGCAAGCTCCTCCCTAGTTGGAACACTAGGATCTCTGAATTCTGGCTTTTCTTCATCTCCTGTGATGTATCCTATCAAATCTTTGCTCATAAGGTGAGCTTCCATCCTCATAGACCATGGAGGATAGTTCTCTCTATCCAATTTTTCAATTTGGAGACTATCTCCCATCTTTACTTCACCTGTAGCTTCAAATCTTTAACCTTTACAGATAATAAATGTACCTTTACTTCGAATGTTGCTCCTTCTGATCCTTTTGATGCTCTTTGTATGTCTTCCTTTGATCTTTCTTCAACCTTTACCCTTCTGCACCTTCAAAATGTAAAGTTTTGTATTTCTGCAATAGTCGGAGTCTTCTTCACTTCAATTTTGACACAACCTGCTCTGATACCACTGATGGAGAGTGTTAATCTCCAAAAGAACAAGTTAACCTTGAATTTAGATCACCTCTATATCAAGATCAACTTTAGACTCCACCTAATTTAGAGAATCTTCACCAAATTATCAGAAAATTGATTATTCTAAAAATTTCAGTTTCTTCAGAAAAGTCTGCTGCAGATTAGTCACTCATTGACTAATCAATCCTGTAAAGTTTTTGATAAAACTTTGCACAACACTTTGCCTTAAGGTTGCGCAACTTTGCCAAGTTAAATCTCTCAAAAAGATTAAGTACACACTGAGAAATGTGTGAAACACTTTACCTATGTCTGAAAATGCTTCTCTGCAATGGCGACTTTGACACCTGCAACTTCTTAGCACTGGTTCTCCCAAAGTAAATCCCGTTTGATCAAGATCTTTTAGCCATAGATAGCTTACCTTCCAACTTAGATTTTAAGCCCTCATTTGTGTAAAACTTTACACTGTAGACTGAGCAATGATCATTTCATTGAAGATGAAATGTGCGCCAGATTTCTCGACTGTTATAACATTCTTACATATGAATGTTCCTAATCAAAATTCTCACAGCCTGATTACAATTAACCTCTCAAATTCTAGCCATAGATAGATTAGCTATGGACTTAGATACGTGCAAAAGGATTTCTCAAAAGATTAAACACAGAGGGAGCAGACAGCAAAATATCGGGCGCAAAATTTTTCGATTTCTCAGAAAATTTACATCTAAGTGAGGATGGACAATTCACTCACTCTTCATGTGTCTAATGACACTAATTTCTCTCTCCTATTCTCAAATCTCTTCTGCTCTACTTGCCCGACATTTTCAAACATATTTATAGATGAATATATACAAGTGTATGACTTAAACAAGAGTATAAGTCAGCTAATGTACATATGTGTACATATCTTTGAGTTTTCTGAAAATGTCCTTCCTTCAACCATCTGACTTTGTTTCCTTCTTGACTCCTTGACTTCATTTCTCCATAATCCTTCAATTGATGATTGTCATGCACCAACAACATAGCTTTGATGACTGATTTGGAGAATAAGATAACTAATCATGTTGTTCAAACAGGTGACAATACAAAGCATAATGTGAAGTCAATTGGATCAGTGAAGGCCAAGGATGGAAGTACTCTCTTGAGTAAGGTTTTGTATGTTCCTATAATTCCTAAAACTTTGATAAGTGTAGGACAAATTGTTGAAAAAGGTTATGAAGTTAGGTTCACTCGTGAAGGAGTGTTTGTGGAAGACCCTAGTAATGGATATAAACAGATTGTTTCAGGGAAGAAAGAAGGAAGATTGTTCACATTGAAGATCCAAGGTAATGTTGGTCATGCCTTGTTCACTTATGGAGGACATAAGATCTCTGAGTTAGATCTTTGGCACAAAAGGCTTGGACATTTCAATGAAAGAGGTATCAAAGATATCATTAAAAATGGTTCAGTGCTTGGATTGCCTAATGTTGCAGGTCAACATATGACATACAAATGTGAGGCATGTAAATTAGGTAAGGCTCATAAGCAATCTTATTCCAAGCATGGTTTTATGTATTCAGAGAAGCTTGAATTGGTACACACAGATGTGTGGGGACCATCAAAGGATTCCAATATTAATGGTTCAAGGTACTATGTGAATTATGTTGATGATGCTACCAGATGGATCATTATCTATGTGATCAAAGATAAATCAGAAGTATTCAATACATTCAAACATTATCATATGTATGCAGAGAGAATTACAGGTCATAAATTGAAGAGACTAAGGTCAAATGGAGGGGGAGAGTATTTCTCTAATGAGTTCAGTGATTACTTGTGGAATGCAGGTATTAAAAGGGAAATTACATGCACGTACTCTCCTCAACAGAATGGTGTAGCAGAAAGAAGGAATATAACTCTTGTTGAGTTTGCAAGATCCATGATGAAGGATAAAAATTGCCCAAATTATTTGTGGGCTGAGGCTGTAAACACGACCACTTATTTGGTCAATAGATTACCATGTAAAGCTTTGTAGGGTATGACACCATATGAGGCATGGTGTGGTAAGAGACCTACTCTAGATCATTGCAAAGTATTTGGATGTTTGGCATATGCATATGTACCATCACAATTGAGGCACAAATTGGAGCCTAAAGCTGAAAAATATGTGTTCATTGGATATGATGATAAGCACATGGGATATAGGTTGTGGAATCCATCTACAAAACAATTCCTTGTGTCTAAGGATGTTACATTTGATGAGCAAGGTACTTGGTATGCAGGTACAATCAATATTAATGCATGTGATGAAGAAGTTGTGAGTCAAAAGAAAGGTAAATCAAAGGTTCAGATATTTGATGAAGAAGAGAATAATGAAGTACAGGTTGAAGTTGAAGAAGTGCCAAGATTTGATCCAAAGTATGATGAACCAGAAACCTCAAGGAGTGGAGAACTCACAAGGTCATCAAGACACAAGTGGCAACCTACAAGGTATAGTTATGACACTTCTTTTTTGGCTACCAAAGATTATGCTTATATGGTAAAGGCAGATGAAGACCCTTCTACATATGAAGTGGCAAAAGGTAAGGAAAATTGGGAGAAAGCTATGCACGAGAAGTATGATGCATTGATGGAGAATCAGACTTGGGATTTGGTTCCTAAACCGAATAGTCAGAAGATCATTGGATGCAAATGGGTCTACAAGACAAAGAGGTTTGCAGATGGAAGTGTGTCTAGGTATAAAGCTAGACTTGTTGTGAAGGGTTTTGCTCAGACATATGGTATAGATTATGATGAGACCTAAAGTCCTGTGGCAAAGATGACAACCATCAGGACACTCATAGCTATTGCTGCATGTAAAGGTTGGAAGTTATGTCAACTAGATGTGAAGAATGCTTTTTTAAATGGTTATATTTCAAATGATGTTTTCATGGAGCAACCACAAGGATTCAGAGATGGAAGGTATCTAGATCATGTGTGCAAGCTCAAGAGAGCTTTGTATGGCTTGAAGCAGGCCCCAAGGGCATGGAATTATAGACTTGTGAAGTTCTTGAAAGAACTTGGATTTCAAGTGTGAAAGGCAGATAGTAGTTTGCTTGTCAAAGCAAGTGATGATGGGTTCATATGCATGTGCATATATGTTGCTGATATAATTCTTACAGGTACACATGAGAAAGGTATTCAAAGCGTAAAGAAACAAATGGAGAAAGAGTTCAAGATTAGTGACTTGGGAGATTTATCATATTTCTTGGGCATGGAGATCTCATACACTCAACATGGAGTGTATATAACTCAAGAAAGATATTTGAAGAACTTGTTGATCAATTTAAAATGAACGATTGCAGGGTAGCACCTACTCCAATGGAGGTGAATCACAAATTGAGCAGATATGGAGGTGAAGAGTTCAAGGATATGAAGCTATATCAAAGTTTGGTTGGTAGTTTGATTTATGCTACTTTAACTAGACCTGACTTGCCATATGAAGTTGGAGTTTTGTCTCAATTCGTGCATTGTCCTAGGAAAGAACATTGGATTGCAGGACAAAGAGTGTTGAGATACATTAAGGGTACACTCAAAGAAGGTTTGTATTATGGTTTTACATCAGATACAAACATCAAGATTTATAGTGATACAGATTGGGCAGGTAATACTGATGATAGGAGATCAACATATGGATACTTGTGTTATGTAGGAGATAAGTTAATTTCATGGTGTTCAAAGAAGCAACACATAGTTGCTTTGTCATCTACAGAAGCAGAGTATAAAGGTTTGGTGGAAGCTGCAAAGGAAGTGATATGGCTTAAAACTCTGATGAAGAGTTTTGACATCATTCAGAGTACACCCACTATTCATGGAGATAACATGAGCTCATTGTATCTAGATAATCCTATTTTTCATGCTAGGACTAAAGACATTGAGATTCAGTATCACTTTCTAAGAGAGAAGGTGATGGATAAAGAGATTGAAGTAATTCATACTTCAACAAAAGATCAGATATTTGATATGCTAACTAAAAGCTTGGATGGACCAAAGCTACAGAGATTCAAAGACATGGCAGGTATAAAGAAGATAGAGAAAACCTCAATTGATGATTGAGGGGGAGCTGTTGGTGCAAGGCAATCAACAATTGAAGTTTTGCGTGAAGACTTGAAGTCAAGGACTGAAGAAAAGACCAAGTCATGAAGCATGAAGGAAATGCATATCCAGGAGATAAAGATGTGTATAAATATGTACATTATTTTAGAGTCAGTTCATCATATACTTTTGTATGGTCATGATCTTGTAAAAATTTGCCTATATATACAAAGAAAATGTTGGGGCAAAGTAGAGAGATTATGTGAGAACAAGAATTGAGAAGATTAGATGTCATTAGACTTTAAGAAGTGAGTAGAATCTCTCTCATTACTCAAATGTAAGAATTTCTTAGAAATGGAAAATGTTGCACCCGATATTTCGGTGTATTCTCCTTCTGTGCTTGATCATTTCAAGAATCCTTTTGTAGACATCTAAGTCCATAGTTAATGAATCTATGGTTAAAGTTTGAGAGATTAATTCTAAACAGGCTGTAAGAATTATGAGTAGGAACATTCATATGTGAAGAAGTGTTCACTCATTCCTGAAACAGGCGCAAAATTCGATGCTAATGTTTTGGTCATTTCTCCTTCCACAATGTAAAGTTTTGAGCAAGCAAGTACTCAATCTTTAAGTTGGAAGATAAGCTATCTGTGCCTAAAAGCATTTGCATAAACTTCGTTCTAGATTGAGAGAACCAAGTGTTAGAAGTTATAGGTGTCTGAATCCACTTCTCAAAAGAATAGTTTTAGACATAGGTAACTTGTTGAGATCATTTCTCAAGATCTACTAAATCTTTTGGAGTGATTCAACTTGCAAAAGGTGCGCAAACTGTAGAAGACACCTTGTGCAAAGTTTCATAAAAAACTTTACACATTTGGTAAGTCAATGATAGAGATATTTGCAGCAGACTTTTTGTAGAGTCTTCTTCTTCATAGTTTATCCAAAATCTTTATAATTGATTATTAATCCTCCAAATTGGGAAAGGTCTTGAGTTACTCTTGATATAGAGGTGCTCTAATTTCAAGAGTAGCTTGTTCTTTTGGAGATTAACAATCTCCATCATATATAAGTCAATGATGTAAAGAAATAGGAGAGAGTCTCATTAGAAGCCAAGTGTCTATGAGATAGATGTGTAGAGAGTCATCTTCAGGAGTTAGCATCGAGTCTTTCTTTAATTACTCTTAGCCTGATCATGTAGATGAAGAAATATTCTGTACACATCTAATCTAGAAGCTAATCAAGCTATGTTCAAAGTTTCATGATCTAATTCCTTTCAGGTTGTGTGTATGATCAATAGGAACATGTATATGTAAAGTCTACAGGTAGACCTCTCAGAGTGGCACACTTTTTTGTGTCAATGTTTTGCTTTGATCTCAGTGCACAGTGTAAGGTTTTTGATGAATGAGCATTATAAATCTAATTTGGAAGGTAATGAAGCTATGGCTAAAAGCATTTAGCAAAACGAGACTTGAGCTATGAGAAATCAACCTTAGAAGTTGACTATGTCAAAGTCGGTTGTTTAGGAAGACAGTTTCTAACATACCTATGATCTTAATGATCAAATCAGAGTTTTAATAACCCTTTTTAAGGTTTAATTGTTGATATGATTGTGCAAAGGTAGCATGTAGATATGTGCATCATTAGATTAAAGAAGTTTGAAGTAATGTGTAGGTAATGGAGTCAAATTCTGAAGCAAACTTCTTGAAGAAGAAAAGTTTTCACTTAGAGAAGTGATAGTGAATGATTTGGTGAATTAAGGTAACATTTGTATAAAGTTTGGTCTATAACTAATATAGAGGTGCTCTTAAATCAATATTGAGCAAGTCTTTGGAGATTTAGAGGTCTCTAACAGTGGTATCAGAGCAGAAGGTGCAATATAAGGTGAAGTAAAGAGCATTGAAAGTCTCGACTGTTGCAGACATTGAAGTTTCTTCTATTTGAAGGTGGACAAGATTAAATTCTTGAAGAAAAGCCGAAGAAGTGTGAAGATTGAATTCAAAAGGATCAAAAAGACTAAAGTCTTACATTAAAGGTACAAATCATGTTCATTTATCTTAACACTTGCAGAAGACAAAGATTAAAGATGGGAGAAAGCTTGCAGATTGATAAGCTAGATAGGGAGAACTATCTAGCTTGGTCCATGAGGATGGCGGCACACCTCATGAGCAAAGATTTGATGGCATTCATTACAGGAGAAGAAGAAAAGCCTGAGTCGAAGATCCTAGTGTTCCAACCAGGGGAGAGCTTGCAGATTTGAAGAACTGGATGAAGAAGGATGTTCAAGCTAGGAGTATCATTTACATGGCTATATATGATTATCTTCGACCTCATATAGAGGATTAGAAAGTGCAACAGATCTATGGAATGCTTTGGACGAGCATTGCCAAAATACAACCAAGTCAAGGAAGTCATCATTATGGACATAGTTCACAACCTTCAAGAAAAAGAGCTCACAATCAATTTTAGATTATGTGGCAAGAATGAAGGATATTGCAGATAGCATGGGAGCAGTAGATGAAGATATTGAAGAGGATAAGTTGGTAAGACAAATACTTATAGGTTTGAGAGGAGATGAGAAATGGAAGCCTTTCATATTGTCCATAGAATTATCATTAGATCACTTTATTCTTGATCTTAATCAATTGCTAGGACACATGCTAACTTTTGAGCAGGATATCAAGGGAGATAATGATAGGAGTGCAAGTCAAGCTATGTACTCCAAGGACAAGAAAAAGAATGGCAAAGGGAAGCAGTCAACTGATGATGAAGGATCTTCAGCCAAGCTAATTTCACAAGAGGAAAGATAAATTCAAAAGGTAAAGGAAGAGGAGGTAAGAATAAAGATAATGTTAGAGCTTTTTGGATTTGTGGCAGAACAAATCATTTTGCAAATGATTGTTGGTATAACAATCAAAATGGTGGAAGCCATAATCAGAGTTTCAATCAAAGAGGTAGAGGAGGCAGAAATCGAAGAGGTAACTTCAGAGGAAGAAGTGGTAGGATTTCATATGCTAGAGGAGGTGGAAGAAGCTTTCAACCTCAGTCCTACAATAACAACTATTATAATTATGCATCAGATCAGAAGGATTACATGACTCTTATCTTGAATGCAACACATGAAGCAGAAGGAGAAGATCAAAGGGTATTGTATATTGACTCAGGATGTAGCAATCATGTGAGTGGAAACATATCATTGATGACTGACATGGAAACAAAGGCGAGTGGACATACAGTGCAAACAGGAGATAACACCAAGCATAAAGTGGAAAGCATTGGATTAGTGAAGACAAAGAGTGAAAGTACACTCTTAAGCAAGGTATTTTATGTTCCTACTATTCCTAAAAACTTGATAAGTGTAGGACAAATTGTGGAGAAAGGATATGAAGTCAGATTCACAAACAATGGTGTTCATGTGCAAGATCCAAATCAGGGATATAGAAGCATCATTGCAGGTAAAAAAGAAGGAAGGCTTTTTACTCTCAAGGTCCAAGGTAATGTGGGACATGCATTATTTACTTATGGAAGTCAAAAGATGTCTGAGTTAGACCTATGGCATAAAAGGTTAGGTCATTTCAATAAGAGAGCCATAAATGAAATGTCAAAGAATGATGTAGTGCTTGGATTACCAAATGTTGAAGGTCAACACATGGTATACAAGTGTGAAGCTTGTCAATTAGGTAAAGCACACAGAAGTTCATACAATAAACCGGGATACAAGTATTCAAACATGCTTGAATTGGTTCATACAGATGTGTGGGGTCCTTCAAGGGACTATAGCATAAATGGATCCAGATATTATGTGTTGTTCGTTGATGATGCAACAAGATGGATTACACTTTATGTAATCAAGGACAAATCAGAAGTGTTCAAGACATTCAAGCATTATCATGCTTATGCAGAAAGGATTACAGGACAAAAAGCTCAAGAGGTTGAGATCAAATGGAGGGGGAGAATATTTTTTATAAAGATTTTGATGATTATTTGTGGAATGTAGGTATAAAAAGAGAATTAACTTGCAAGTACTCGCCTCAATAAAATGGAGTAGCAGAAAGAAGAAATAGAACTCTTGTAGAGTTTGCAAGATCAATGATGAAAGAGAAGAATTGTCCAAACTACTTATGGGCAGAAGCTATCAACACTGCAACATACCTTGTGAATAGGTTACCCTGCAAAGCTTTGGATGGTAGAACACCTTATGAAGCATGGTGGGTAAGAAACCTACTCTTGATCATTGTAAGGTATTTGGATGTTTAGCATACAATTAAGACATAAGCTAGAACCCAAAGCAGAGAAGTATGTGTTTATTGGGTATGATGATAGACAGATGGGTTACAGATTGTGGATTCCATCTACAAAGAAATTTCTTGTTACAAAAGATGTTACATTTGATGAGCAAAGCACATGGTATATAGGGTCAACAAATGATTATGCAGATGTTGAAGAAATACAAAGGAAAGGGAATACAAAAGTAAGGGTGTATGATGTTGGTGCAATTCAATCACCAATTCATGTTTTGAATGAAGGATTGAAGTCAAAGATTGAAGAAAAGATTAGCCTATGAAGCTTGAAGATAGTGCACATTCAAGAAATGAAGACTTGTATACATCTGTACATTGAACTTATAATTAGCACACATATACCTTTACTTTTGATCATAAACTTGTACATATGCATCTATATATACAAGAAGAATATCGGGATATGTATGAGAGAGTATGAAAGTTGATGTATTACTCATTTAGATGATTGAGAAGTGAAGTAGATATCTCTCATCAACAGATGTAAATTTTTCTGGAAAAGAAGAAAAGTTGCACCCAATATTCCTCTGAGTTCTCCTTCTGTGCTCAATCATTTCAACAATCCTTTTGTAGATATCTAAGTCCATAGGTAATCTATCTATGGCTAAGATTTGAGAGCCTAATTGTAAACAGGCTGAGAGAATTATGAGTAGGAACATTTATATGTGTAAAAGTGTTGAGTCTCTTTTGAAACAGGTGCAATTTTGATGATCAAAGAATTGATAAGTTCTCAGTGCACAGTGTAAAGTTTTGCACAAATGAGGAGTCAAAATCTAAGTTGGAAGGTAAGCCATATATGGCTAAAATCATTTGCTTAAACGGCTTCTAATTTGGGAAAATTGTGTGTTAGAAGTTGTAGGTGTCAAAATCGATTATACTAAAGAATAGTTTCAGAAATAGGTGAACTATTTGATTCATTTCTCAAGATTCATTGAGTCTTTTGAAGTGATTTAACTTGGAGAATGTGCGCAAAAGAGTAAGCAACATTTGTGCATAGTTTTATAAAAACCTTTACACATTTGGTTAGTTAATTATTGAGTTATGTGTAGTAGACTTTTTGAGTGGTGACTCTCTTCACAGTTAGTTCAAGATTTTGATAATCTAGTATTGATTCTCCAAATTGGTAAAGTTTTTGAGTTATTCTTGATATAGAGGTTCTCCAACATCAAGTATAACGTGTTCTTTTGGAGATTAATTTTCTCCATCAGTGGTATTAGAGCAGGAATCATCAAAATAGAAGAAAGAAGGACCTCGACTGCTGCAATCATACAAAAATCAACACTTGAAGGTTCAAAAGGTGAAAGTTTGAAGTGAAAGCTTGAGAAGGAGGTCAGAAGCAATCAAGAAGATCAAAAGGAACTTCATTCAAAGTAAAGCTACACTTATTCCTCATAAAGGTTGAAGAATTTAATACACAAGTGAAGATAGGATGGGAGATTCTCTTCAGATAGATAGATAGATAGATAGATAGATAGATAGATAGATAGATAGATAGATAGATAGATAGATAGATAGATAGATAGATAGATAGATAGATAGATAGATAGATAGATAGATAGATAGATAGATAGATAGATAGATAGATAGATAGATAGATAGGTAGGTAGATAGGTAGATAGATAGGTGGATAGATAGATAGATAGATATGTAGATAGATAGATAGATAGATAGATAGATAGATAGATAGATAGATAGATAGATAGATAGTTAGATAGATAGATAGATAGATAGATAGATAGATAGATAGATAGATAGATAGATAGATAGATAGATAGATAGATAGATAGATAGATAGATAGATAGATAGATAGATAGATAGATAGATAGATATGTTAGACGGTCGCCGGAGTGGGACAGACGTAATGACCGCCTGATATACCGGAAAGTTGGTACGCGCATCTTGAAAAAAATATATAAAGAAATGTAAAGAGAATGGAGAGACACACTTGTGAGAAACGGTTTTTCGTGGAATTGCCAGTTTATTCGCCTGAGTATCTGTCAGATTATTATTACATTGTTACGAAGTCTGAGTATTGTTTGTATTGATTTCTGTTCTGTTCTGCGCCTGGTTAGTCGTTCATTCACTCCGTAGTGCAGAGTTGCGAATTAGTAATATTGTGTTACGAATCTGTTCGGTAATGGTTCAGTGTGTCTCTGAATGTTAATAAGTGCAGTGTGTTACTTGTCAGTAGTATACTGGACGAGGAAGTATGGAAGTAGTTCCGGACTGATCGCATGTTAACCATTTTGGTAAGTGACCAAGTTCGATGCAGTCGTCTACGTTCACTGTTGATTCCGATCACAGGAAAAAACTAGCATCTGTAACGGTTGAAGTGCGAGTAGGTCATTGTTAAGTCTATAACGAGTCAATTGTTGTCAAGACATTTGTTGTTCGTAGTTGGTATAGGATGAGTTGTAATTTCAGTATATATAAATATGTGTTGGGTATACCTGTCTGTTCTGAAGAAGTACGTATTAGGTGATCTTTGTTTACTGAAGTAGATTATACTATTGGACACAAGTCATCGGACTACTGCTCAGACCATCATAGCAGGATTAGTTCATAAATTCTAAGTCCAGTACAACGAACAGTCACCGGTCGTTCAGAATTGCGTACGGAGCTAAGACGCTAGAAGTAATTATGATTGTGTGATAAGTTGGGAAAATAGTACAGGGCCTCTGTCTAACAGACCCCTACCACTCCCAAGGACCCACGTGGCTAAGAAGTAATTTACGGTTAGGAAAGGTTCGGAAACGTATGAACTTGAAAGTATTTTGAGCCTGAAGTCGGAAGTAACGATTAACGTTTAACATTTGGCGCCGTCTGTGGGAAAGTGGCATCAAGATTGCCAGTCATCTGTCAGAATCAGATTATTGTTTGATTGTCAGTAGCAACAGAACCAGATTGTTGCAAACTGTTTCGTTGGTAATATTCCACAATTAATACGGAAAATGATAAATGCCGGTTACTCGGTCTGGCAAAACGTACCCCAAGAACCATCAGTCTGGAGTACTAAAGTCAACTCTAGAAGGTAGAAGTGCAACTAGGACTGACCCAGTTGTCAAGAAAGTTCAGAACGTTAAAGCTGATTCCGGTCATATTCCGGTAGAACGTGTTACGTCTCTGGTACATTCCAGTACTATTTCGGCACAGTCTGTCGAAGATATAGTAGTTCCAGAACCTACCAAGTCGCAGTTGGAAGCTAGTTTGACACTCGTGGAAAAGGATTTAGATTCACTTACGATTAGACACACCCTAGGCAAAGAAATCAGCGAAGGCGAAAAGACACTGCATTCGGGCACAAGTTCGGTTTATCCCGGTGATATTTCGATAAGAGAATCTCAGTTATTCGGTGACGAATTAGCACATTCTGCTGAATCTGCAGCCCAACTACCGTGCTTGGAAGCAACTTCTCCTACACTGGACATCAAGGAAGAAGGAAGGCTGTTTGAAACAGAAATTCACAGTATAGTAAGCAAGCTTATTTCACCGGAAAGTGTGCCATCAGACCATATAGATTCCGGTAGTTCAAATATATTGCAGACCAGAAATACAGACGGAAGTTATAATACATTCATGATGAATGGACAACAACAACAACAACAACAGTTATGTCAACACAGGCCATCTCCAATAGGAGTGACATACACAAAGTTTGGTGGATTTCCAGGAGATGATCCGGATGCTCACGTACGCACTTTCGAAATAAGCTACGCCGTCCTCAACCATCCACCGGATCCGGTCTACAAAGCCATTGTCTTTCAATCTACACTTGTCAATGAAGCAGCCAGGTGGCTCACAGAATACGATATTAATCATTTCGGCACCTACGAAGCAGTTCGAGATGCTTTTTTGCAGCGATTCAGGTTAAAAAAGAATCCAGCCGAAATTTTTGATTATCTGCAGAATAACAAACAGAGAGTGAATCAATCTGTACAGGAATATGCTACCCTTTTCAGAACACACTTAAGGCAGCTACCACCGGCTCATGCTAACTTACCAGATGATGTTATTACTCAGTGGTTCATTAATGGCTTGGTTCCTCAACTTAAGCAGATCATGATAATAAGATGTGTCGGAGTTATGACACTTGATGCAGTCATCGCAATGACTCTGCAACTAGAAAACAAAGTCGGCGGATTTACAGAAGATCTGGAGTGGGCAAAAACAAACAGACATGTTGTCGAAGATATGACCAAATAAGTATATTGCACCACATGCAAAAATTCAGGACATACCAGCACCAATTGCGCACTTAATCAGACATTTCTGCACTATCTGCAACATTGCCGGACACACCACCGAACAATGCGCATACAACGCTAGAGTACAGGGAACAGCGACTGTCAATGCAATTATCCATGAACAACGGCAGCCAGC
>CM035426.1:176252874-176257874 GCA_020310875.1 Ceratopteris richardii
AAAGTTGATCTTGATATAGAGGTGATCTAAATTCAAGGTTAACTTGTTCTTTTGGAGATTAACACTCTCCATCAGTGGTATCAGAGCAGGTTGTGTCAAATTTGAAGTGAAGAAGACTCCGACTATTGCAGAAATACAAAACTTTACATTTTGAAGGTGCAGAAGGGTAAAGGTTGAAGAAAGATCAAAGGAAGACATACAAAGAGCATCAAAAGGATCAGAAGGAGCAACATTCGAAGTAAAGGTACATTTATTATCTGTAAAGGTTAAAGATTTGAAGCTACAGGTGAAGTAAAGATGGGAGATAGTCTCCAAATTGAAAAATTGGATAGAGAGAACTATCCTGCATGGTCTATGAGGATGGAAGCTCACCTTATGAGCAAAGATTTGATAGGATACATCACAGGAGATGAAGAAAAGCCAGAATTCAGAGATCCTAGTGTTCCAACTAGGGAGGAGCTTGCAGATTTGAAGAATTGGATGAAGAAGGATGCTCAAGCAAGAAGCATCATCTACATGGCAGTCAATGACTATTTGCTTCCTCACATTAGAGGACTTGAAAGTGCTTGTGACATTTGGAATGCTTTGGAAGAGCATTTCCAAAATACAACCAAATCAAGGAAGGCTTCACTATGGGCAGAGTTTACTACCTTCAAGAAGAAGGCCTCACAATCAATTTCTGATTATGTGACAAAGATGAAGGACATTGCAGATTCTTTAGGTGCAGTTGATGAAGATATTGAAGAAGACAAATTGGTAAGACAAATACTCACAGGACTAAGAGGAGATGAGAAATGGAAGCCTTTCATTTTATCTACAGAACTTTCATTAGATCACTTTACTCCTGATTTGAATCAATTGTTAGGTCATATGCTAACTTTTGAGAATGATATCAAAGGAGATGTTGATAAGAGTGCAGGTCATGCAATGTATTCTAAAGACAAGAAGAAAGCCAACAAAGGGAAGCAACAATCAGGTGAAGAAGAAGGTACATCAAACCAAGCAAACTTCATAAGAGGAAGAGGAAATGGAAGAAGTAGAGGAAGAGGCAGAAACAACAAAGAGAATGCAAGAGCTTGTTGGATATGTGGTAAGACCAATCATCTATCTCATGATTGTTGGCATAATAATCAAAACAATGGTAATTATCAGAACTTTAATCAAAGAGCAAGAGGTGGCAGATTTCAGAGAGGAAATTTCAGAGGTAGAGGTGGTAGGAATTCTTTTGGAAGAGGTGGTGGAAGAAACTTCCAAAGTCAATCCTATAATAACACCTACTACAACTATGCATCAGATCAAAAGGAGGATTCGACTCTCATTATGAATACATGTGAAACCTCACATGAGGACATGAGAGTGTTCTATATTGATTCAGGATGTAGTAATCATTTGAGTGGAAATATTGCTTTGATGACTGACCTAGATCATAATGCAATTAATCATACAGTTCAGACAGGTGATAATACAAAGCATAAGGTAAAGTCAATTGGTTCAGTCAAAGCTAAGGATGGGAGCACTCTTCTGAGTAAGGTACTTTATGTTCCCACAATTCCAAAGAATTTGATCAGTGTAGGTCAAATTGTGGAAAAAGGTTATGAGGTAAGGTTCACAAATGATGGAGTTTATGTGGAAGACCCTAGTCAAGGGTATAAACAAGTTATTGCAGGAAAGAAAGAAGGAAGGCTTTTCACATTGAAGGTACAAGGAAATGTTGGACATGCTATGTTCACATATGGAGAGCAGAAGGTGTCAGAATTGGATCTTTGGCACAAAAGACTTGGACACTTTAATGAAAGAGGTATCAAAGAAATGATTAACAATGATTCAGTGCTTGGAATGCCTAACATTGCAGGTCAACACATGACATACAGATGTGAGGCATGTCAATTAGGTAAGGCTCATAAGCAATCCTTTTCCAAGCATGGATTTATGTATTCAGAAAGACTTGAATTGGTGCATACAGATGTGTGGGGTCCTTCAAAGGACTTTAGTATAAATGGTTCAAGATATTATGTCATATATGTTGATGATGCTACCAGGTGGATCACAATTTATGTGATTAAGGAAAAGTCAGAAGTGTTTAATACATTTAAACACTATCATGCATATGCAGAAAGGATTACAGGTCAAAGATTAAAGAGACTAAGGTCAGATGGAGGGGGAGAGTATTTTTCAAATGAGTTCAATGATTATTTGTGGAATGCAGGTATAAAGAGAGAAGTTACTTGCAGGTACTCTCCTCAACAAAATGGGGTAGCAGAAAGAAGAAATAGGACTCTTGTTGAGTTTGCAAGGTCCATGATGAAAGAGAAGAATTGCCCAAATTATTTGTGGGCTGAGGCTGTTAATACAGCTACATATTTGGTTAATAGATTGCCTTGTAAAGCTTTGCAGGGCATGACACCATATGAAGCTTGGTGGGGTAAGAAACCTACCTTGGATCATTGCAGAATATTTGGATGCTTGGCATATGCATATGTGCCATCTCAATTGAGGCATAAGTTGGAGCCTAAGGCAGAGAAGTATGTATTTATTGGTTATGATGATAAGCAAATGGGATACAGGTTGTGGAGTCCATCCACAAAGCAATTTATTGTATCCAAGGATGTTACATTTGATGAGCAAGGTACTTGGTATGCAGGTAAATATAATGTGCATGCAGATGATGAAGAAGTAGTGGAACAAAGAAAAGGTAAAGCAAAGGTTCAATTACTTGATGAAAGTGAGAGTAATGAAGTGCAGATTGAAGTTGAAGAGAGGCCAAGGTTTGATCCAGAATGTGATGAACCAGAGACCTCAAGAAGTGCAGAAGTTAGGAGATCATCTAGGCACAAATGGCAACCTACAAGGTATAGCTATGACACTTCATTCTTGACTACTAAAGATTATGCTTATTTGGTAAAAGCAGATGAAGACCCTTCTACATATGAAGAAGCCAAAGGGAAGAAGAATTGGGAAGATGCTATGCAAGAGGAGTATGATGCATTGATAGAGAATCAAACATGGGATTTGGTTCCTAAACCTAATAGTCAGAAGATCATTGGATGTAAGTGGGTTTACAAGACTAAAAGATTTGCAGATGGAAGTGTGTCTAGGTACAAAGCTAGACTTGTTGTGAAAGGGTATGCACAGACATATGGAGTGGACTATGATGAGACTTATAGTCCTGTGGCAAAGATGACAACCATCAGGATACTCATAGCAATTGCTGCTTGTAAAGGTTGGAAGTTGTCTCAATTAGATGTTAAAAATGCTTTCTTGAATGGTTACATTTCAGATGAAGTCTACATGGAGCAACCAGATGGGTTCAAAGATCAAGTGAGTCCAAATTATGTGTGTAAGCTCAAAAGAGCTTTGTATGGGTTGAAGCAAGCCCCAAGGGCTTGGAATTATAGGCTTGTAAAATTCTTGAATGATCTTGGATTTCAAGCATCAAAGGCAGATAGTAGCTTGCTAGTCAAAGCAAGTGAAGATGGGTTTATGTATGTGTGTATTTATGTTGATGACATAATACTTACAGGAACAGATGATAAGGGGATACAAATGATCAAAAAGCAGATGGAGAAAGAGTTCAAAATCAGTGATTTGGGGAACCTATCATTCTTCTTGGGAATGGAGATCACTTATACTCAACATGGAGTATATGTGACTCAAGAAAGGTATCTTAAAAATTTGCTAACCAAATTTAAAATGGAAGATTGCAGGGTTGCACCTACACCTTTGGAAGTGAACCATAAATTGTCTAGGTTTGGAGGAGAAGAGTTCAGAGATATGAAACTCTATCAAAGTTTGGTTGGTAGCTTGATTTATGCTACATTGACAAGGCCTGACTTGTCATATGCAGTTGGTGTGCTTTCACAATTCATGCATTGTCCTAGAAAGGAACATTGGATTGCAGGACAAAGAGTACTTAGGTACATCAAGGGTACACTCAAAGAAGGGTTGTACTATGGGTTTACTTCAGATACAAGAATCAAGATATATAGTGATGCAGATTGGGCAGGTAATGTGGATGATAGAAGATCAACACATGGATACTTGTGCTATGTAGGAGACAAATTGATTTCATGGTGTTCCAAGAAGCAACATACAGTTGCTTTGTCATCCACAGAGGCAGAATATAAAGGTATGGTGGAAGCTGCAAAAGAGGTAATATGGCTAAAGACACTTTTGAAAGTTTTTGATGTGATTCAGAGTACTCCTATTATTTGTGGAGACAATATGAGTTCATTATACTTGGCAGCTAATCCTGTATTTCATGCTAGAACTAAGCATATTGAAATACAGTATCATTTTCTGAGAGAGAAGGTCATTGAGAAAGAGATTGAAGTCATACACACTCCCACAAAAGATCAAGTTGCAGATATGATGACTAAAAGTCTAGATGGACCAAAACTACAAAGATTCAAGGATATGGCTGGAGTAAAGAAGATAGAAAAGAACCTCAATTAATGATTGAGGGGGAGCTGTTGGTGCATGACAATCATCAATTGAAGGATTATGGAGAAATGAAGTCAAGGAGTCAAGAAGGAAACAAAGTCAGATGGTTGAAGGAAGGACATTTTCAGAAAACTCAAAGATATGTACACATATGTACATTAGCTGACTTATACTCTTGTTTAAGTCATACACTTGTATATATTCATCTATAAATATGTTTGAAAATGTCGGGCAAGTAGAGCAGAAGAGATTTGAGAATAGGAGAGAGAAATTAGTGTCATTAGACACATGAAGAGTGAGTGAATTGTCCATCCTCACTTAGATGTAAATTTTCTGAGAAATCGAAAAATTTTGCGCCCGATATTTTGCTGTCTGCTCCCTCTGTGTTTAATCTTTTGAGAAATCCTTTTGCACGTATCTAAGTCCATAGCTAATCTATCTATGGCTAGAATTTGAGAGGTTAATTGTAATCAGGCTGTGAGAATTTTGATTAGGAACATTCATATGTAAGAATGTTCTAACAGTCGAGAAATCTGGCGCACATTTCATCTTCAATGAAA
>CM035426.1:176267874-176270374 GCA_020310875.1 Ceratopteris richardii
GTTGGTAAGACAAATACTTACAGGTCTGAGAGGAGATGAGAAGTGGAAGCCTTTCATATTGTCCATAGAGTTGTCACTTGATCACTTTACTCCTGATCTTAATCAATTGCTAGGACACATGCTAACTTTTGAGCAGGACATTAAAGGAGACAATGATAGAAGTACAAGTCAAGCTATGTACTCCAAGGACAAGAAAAAGAATGGCAAGGGAAAGCAATCGACTGATGATGAAGGGAATTCAAGTCAAGCTAACTTCACAAAAGGAAAGATGAATTTCAGAGGTAAAGGAAGAGGAGGTAAGAACAAAGATAATGCTAAAGCTTGTTGGATTTGTGGCAGAACTAATCATTTGGCAAATGATTGTTGGTATAACAATCAAAATGGTGGAAGCAATAATCAGAATTTTAATCAAAGAGGTAGAGGAGGCAGAAACCAAAGAGGCAACTTCAGAGGAAGAGGTGGTAGGACATCATATGGTAGAGGAGGTGGAAGAAACTTCCAATCTCAGTCCTACAACAACAATTATTATAATTATGCATCAGATCAGAAGGATAATATGACTCTTATCTTGAATGCAACTCATGAATCAATGGGAGAAGATCAAAGAGTGTTTTATATTGACTCAGGATGTAGTAACCATCTGAGTGGGAATCTATTCTTGATGACTGATATGGAAGCAAAGGTGAATGGACATACAGTTCAAACAGGTGACAATACCAAACATAAAGTGGAGAGCATTGGATCAGTGAAGACAAAGAGTGGAAGTACACTTTTGAGCAAGGTACTTTATGTTCCTACTATTCCTAAAAATTTGATAAGTGTAGGGCAAATTGTGGAGAAAGGATATGAGGTAAGATTCACAAATGATGGTGTTTATGTGCAAGATCCAAATCAGGGATATAGAAACATAATTGCAGGGAAAAAGGAAGGAAGATTGTTCACTCTCAAAGTCCAAGGTAATGTGGGACATGCATTATTTACTTATGGAAGTCAAAAGGTGTCTGAATTAGACCTATGGCATAAAAGGCTAGGTCATTTCAATGAGAGAGCTATAAAGGAAATGTCAAAGAATCAGGTGGTGCTTGGATTGCCGAATGTTGAAGGGCAACATATGGTGTACAAGTGTGAAGCTTGTCAATTAGGTAAAGCACATAAAGGTTCTTACAACAAATCAGGGTACAAGCATTCAAATATGCTTGAATTGGTTCATACAGATGTATGGGGTCCCTCAAGGGACTATAGCATAAATGGATCCAGATATTATGTGTTGTTTGTTGATGATGCAACCAGATGGATTACTTTGTATGTAATCAAGGATAAATCAGAAGTTTTCAAGACATTCAAACATTTTCATGCCTATGCAGAAAGGATCACAGGGCAAAAGCTTAAGAGGTTAAGGTCAGATGGAGGGGGAGAGTATTTCTCTAAAGAGTTTGATGATTATTTGTGGAATGCAGGTATAAAAAGAGAAGTAACTTGCAGGTACTCTCCTCAACAGAATGGAGTAGCAGAAAGGAGAAATAGGACTCTTGTAGAATTTGCAAGAGCCATGATGAAGGAAAAGAATTGTCCAAATTACTTATGGGTAGAAGCCATTAACACTGCAACATACCTTGTGAATAGGTTACCTTGTAAAGCTTTGGATGGAGGAACCCCTTATGAAGCATGGTGGGGTAAGAAACCTACTCTTGATCATTGTAAAGTATTTGGATGTGTAGCATATGCTTATGTTCCTTCACAATTAAGACATAAGCTAGAACCAAAAGCAGAGAAGTATGTGTTTATTGGATATGATGATAGACAGATGGGTTACAGGTTGTGGAGTCCATCCACAAAGCAATTTCTTGTTACCAAAGATGTAACATTTGATGAGCAAAATACATGGTATATAGGATCAACAAATGATTATGCAGGTGTTGAAGAGATACAAAGAAAAGGAAAGGCAAAAGTAAAAGTGTATGAAGAAAGTATTGATGATGTTGACTCTAAAAGTAGATTGCAGGATCATGTAGAAGATGGGCCAAGATTTGATCCAGAATCAAATGAGGCTGAAACTTCGAGAAGTGCAGAAATCAGAAGATCCTCAAGGGAAAGGAAAGAGCCTATAAGGTATAGTTATGATACATCTTTTCTAACAACAAAAGATTATGCTTACATTGTGAAGACAGAAGAAGATCCAATCACTTATGAAGAAGCCAAAGGTAAACAGAATTGGGAGAAGGCAATGCAGGAAGACTATGATGCTCTACTTGAAAATGAAACTTGGGAATTAGTACCAAGACCAAAGAATCAGAAAGTCATTGAATGTAAGTGGGTATATAAAACAAAAAGGTTTGCAGATGGTAAGGTGTCTAGATACAAGGCTAGACTTGTGGTCAAAGGTTATGCCCAAACTTATGGGGTAGATTATGATGAAACCTTTAGTCCTGTTGCTAAGATGTCTACAATTAGAACATTGATTGCTATTGCTGCTTGTAAAGGATGGAAGTTGTCATAATTA
>CM035426.1:176280374-176297874 GCA_020310875.1 Ceratopteris richardii
TCAACTAGTGCAGCTACAAAGAATTCAACATCTTAAGGTTCAAAAGGTGAAAGCTTGAGAGCAAAGCTTGAGAAGGAGGTCATACGACATCAAAGAAGTCAAAAGGAACTTCATTTAAAGTAAAGGTACATCTATTACTCATAAAGTTTGAAGAATTCAATACACAGGTGAAGAAAGGATGGGAGATTCTCTTGAGATAGAGAACTTGGATAGAGAGAACTATCCAGCATGGTCAATGAGGATGGAAGCTCATCTTATGAGCAAAGATTTGATAAGTTATATCACAGGTGAAGAAGAAAAGCCTCAGCTCAGAGATCCTAGTGTTCCAACTAGGGAGGAATTATCAGAATTGAAGAATTGGATGAAGAGAGATGCTCAAGCTAGGAGCATTATTTAAATGGCAGTCAATGACTACTTGCTACCTCACATTAGAGGTCTTGAAAGTGCAAGTGATATATGGAATGCTTTGGAGGAGCATTTTCAAAACACCACAAAGTCAAGGAAGGCATCTTTATGGGCAGAGTTTACCACATTCAAGAAGAAGGCCTCTCATTGCAGATGCATTAGGAGCAGTTGATGAAGATATTGAGGAGGATAAATTGGCAAGGCAAATCCTCACAGGGTTGAGAGGTGATTGTTGGAGAAACAATCACTAATTGGACATATATTTGAAGGTCAAATCTTAGGAAGAAAACCCCATGCCTATGTGAAGGGACAAATTCACAAGTGTATCATATTTGTAAAGTTAGTTCACTTTAGTTCTAAAAGTTTTTTAAAATCATGAGAATACGAAAATCTATATAAGTTAGCTTGTATCAACTGACGCGGCGAGAGAGAGTGAGAGAGAAGAAGTGAGAAGGAGTTCATTTTATACGACTGAGTATAGTCGGGCTTCTCTGAGTGAGAAAGCATCTGTAAAACTTCTCAGTTTTCATAGCTATGAGAAAGAACTGAGTAAAGTTCTGTGTATGAGTCTCTCTCCATCATCTCCATGCTTGCCTACTTTGTGATGAATTCAAAAGTTCAAGTTTTCTGAGCAATTCGATGCCTGGCATCGAATCTTGGCTGATAAGTCATTGTTTTCATTCTCTGTGTGTTACCTGTTGTTGAATCTTCTAAAAACATGGAAGTTTGTGGAGCAACTCGATGCCTGGCATCGAGTTTCAACATAAAGTGGATGCCCGGCATCGACTTCTAGCATACAAGTGGTCTTCTTCATGTGTGTGTAAAAGAGAGTATTTCTGGTGCAGAAAAAGAGCCTAAAAAAGCTCAAAGTCGATGCCCGGCATCGACCTTGACTGAAATTCGATGCTACGCATCGAATTTTTATTTTTAGACACCCAAGAATACTAAAACAGGCAAAAATTTCCTGTTTTGGAAGGTCATACAGGGTCATCTTGTGAGGGTCATAACTTGAGTTCTAGAGATCTGTTTGATGCATATGATAGCTTGTTGGAAAGCTCTACTCTTCTTGTTTGAGCTTATAAAGTTTCATGGAGAAATAATACTTGAGCTAGGAGAAATTAGCAAAATACTGAAGATATGTCATTTCGGTGACTAGCAATTTCTGTAGAAGCAAAGTTCTCACTTTAGGCTATCATTTCTCAAAGTTTGGAGTGGCAATGAGTTAATGGTGACCATAGAGGTGTTCTAGTGTCACATTAATTCATTTCTTGTGGTGTTTCATACATCAACAAGTGGTATTAGAGCAGAAAGATTCTTGAGAGCAGAAGACGACAAAGGTACGAGAAGTTTTGTAAAGTTTTCCATTAAAGTTTGAAAGGTGAAGCATTTGAAGACACAAGGCATCAAAAGGTTACTTCAAAAGTATGCTCATACACAAAGAACTTCAAAAGGTATTATCCTTTATCCTTTAAGCTCACAGGTTGCAGCAGAAGGAAAGAACTATGGCAGATCATATCTCCATTGACAAACTGGACAGAGATAATTACCCCGCATGGGTAATGAGAATGGAAGCCTTACTTATGAGTAAGGATCTCATGGTATATGTAATAGGTGAAGAAGAGAAGCCAATATTTGAAGATGAAAGCCGACCAAAGAAAGAAGAACTTGATGCTTTAAAGCATTGGCAGAAGAAGGATGCAAGTGCAAAAGCCTACATCTACAATACAATCTCTGATCATTTGCTACCACACATCAGAGGATTGGAATCATCTGAAGATATATGGAATGCATTGGAGTATCATTTCCAAAGCACTACTAAAGCACGAAAAGCAAGTCTATGGTCAGAGTTTACAACATTCAAGAAGAAGCCAAGTCAAACCATTAGTGATTATTTCACAAAGATGAAGGATCTTGCAGATAGTCTTGGATCCATAGATGAAGATGTTGAAGATCACAGATTGATTGCTCAGCTACTTGCAGGTTTGAGAGGGGATGAAAGGTGGAAACCTTTTGTCTTATCAACAGAACTTTCATTAAATCATTATGTTCCAGATTTGAACCAGTTGCTTGGTTTGATGCTCACATATGAGCAAGACTTGAAGGGAGATGGAGATAAAGGACAAAGTTCTGCAATGTACATGAAGAACAAGAAGAAAGGAGATAAAGGTAAAGCAAAGGATGAAGAGGAGTCTAGTTCTCAAGCTTATTATGCAAGAGGTAAAGGCACTGGCAGAGGAAGAGCAAAAGGTTTTGGAAGAGGTAATCAAAATAACAACAAAAAGGCTTGCTGGATCTGTGGATTGAGTAATCATTTGGCTCATGACTGTTGGCACAACCAACAAGGATCAAATCAAAATCAGAACAACAATAGCAGAGGCTGAGGTGGAAGATATCAAAGTAATTTTCAAAGAGGTAGACAAAGTCAAAGAGGAGGCTATGGTAGAGGTGGAGGAAGAAGTTGGGGACAGAATCAATCCTACAACACCACCTACTACAACTATGCAAATGACACACAGAATGAAAGTCATACATCATTGATGATGAATTCAATCAGCACATCAGATAAAGAAGATCTAAAGGTATTTTACATTGACTCTGGATGTTCTAATCATTTGTTAGGAAACATAGAATTGATGTCAGAATTGGAAAAAGGCATTTCTAGTCATACAATTCAAATAGGTGATAATACAAGGCATAGTGTACATTCAATTGGAAAAGTGAAATGCAAGAGTGGAGCAGATTTGCTAACCAATGTTTTGTATGTTCCTACAATACCTAAAAACTTGATTAGTGTGGGACAGATAGTTGAAAAAGGTTTTCAAGTCAGGTTTACAAATGGAGTATTTGTGGAAGATCCAGAGAATGGATATAATCAGATTGTCTCTGGTAAGAAAGAAGGTAGACTCTTTACTTTAAGAGTGCAAGGGAACATTGGTCAAGCTTTGCTCACACATGGTGAAGCAGTGATTACAGAACTTGATCTCTGGCATAAGAGATTAGGTCATTTCAATGAAAGAGGAATTAAAGCTATGGTTGCTAATCAGTCTGTACTAGGATTACCAAATGTGCAAAGTCAACATATGGTTTATAAATGTGAAGCATGTCAAATGGGTAAAGCACACAGGTTACCATTTCAGAAGAAAGGATTCAAACATGATGGATTACTAGAGCTCATTCATATAGATGTATGGGGACCAACAAAAGAAGGATCTATCAGTGGCTCAAGGTATTATGTTCTTTTCATTGATGATGCTACAAGATGGATAACATTATATGTTTTGAAGGAAAGATCAGAAGTGTTTGGAGCCTTCAAGCATTTTCATGCATGTGCAGAGAGAGTAACAGGTCAAAAGCTTAAAAGACCGAGGTCTGATGGAGGGGGAGAATACTTCTCCCAATATCTCAATTATTATATTTGGAATGCAGGTATTAAGAGAGAAATAACTTGCAGGTATACACCACAACAAAATGGTGTAGCAGAAAGAAGGAACATGACTTTGGTTGAGTTTGCTAGAGCTATGCTAAAGGAGAAGAATTGTCCAAATTATCTTTGGGCTGAGGCTGTAAATACAGCTACATATCTTGTGAATAGATTACCATGTGCAGCTCTCAATGGAATGACTCCATATGAAGCTTGGTGGGGTAAGAAACCAACATTAGATCATTGTAGAGTGTTTGGATCAATTGCATATGCTTATGTGCCATCACAACTTAGGCATAAACTTGAACCAAAGGCAGAAAAATATGTGTTCATTGGTTATGATGAAAAGCAGATGGGTTACAGGTTGTGGAATCCTTTAACCAAACAATTTCTTGTTTCTAGAGATGTTACATTTGATGAACAGAAAAGTTGGTATGCAGATCAAAGTAACGCAGCTGAAGAATTTGAAGAAGAGGTAAGAAGATGTGAGAAAGGAAAATCAATTGTGCAGGTAAATAGAGATGAAGACTATATGCAAGCAAGTACATCCAGAAGTGGATTAACAAGAAGAAATGAAGAAGCTCCTATATTTGATGAAGAAGTGTATCCAGACACTTATGAAGAATGTGAACCAAGAAGGTCAAGCAGGACTAGAAGACAACCAAAAAGGTATTCTTATGATACGTCTTACATAACTCAGAAGAACTATGCATATATGGTGAAAGATGATGAAGAACCTCCGAACTATGATGAAGCTAAAGGTAAGAAGCAATGGGAAGAAGCAATGAAGGAAGAATTCAATGCACTGGAGGAGAACAAGACATGGGAACTTGTTCCTAAACCAAATGGTAAGAAGGTAATTGGAAATAAATGGGTTTATAAAGTGAAGAAGCTTGCAGATGGAAGTATAGCCAGATACAAAGCTAGATTGGTGGTGAAAGGCTATGCCCAGACCTATGGCATAGATTATGATGAGACATTCAGTCCTGTAGCTAAGATGTCAACTATAAGGACAATTATTGCTATTGCAGCTTCAAAAGGATGGACTTTGAGTCAACTAGATATAAAGAATGCATTTTTGAATGGATACATATCAGATGAGGTATACATGGAACAACCTCAAGGGTTTATAGATTGCAGGTATCCAAATTTTGTTTGTAGGTTGAGAAGAGCACTCTATGGATTGAAGCAAGCTCCAAGAGCATGGAACTATAGACTGGTGAAGTATCTCAATGATCTTGGATATCAAAGTTCAAAAGCAGATTCAAGTCTACCTATCAAAAGAACAGAGGAAGGTACAATCTACATTTGTATTTATGTAGATGACATTATAATCACAGGTACTTCAGATGAAGGAATCAAGGAGGTAAAGAGATTACTTGAAAAAGAATTCAAGATCAGTGATCTAGGAAAGTTATCATACTTTCTTGGAATGGAAGTCACTTATACAGATCATGGCATATATATATCACAAGAAAGGTATCTTCTGAATCTATTGAAGAAGTTTGATATGGAAAATTGCAGAGAAGCTTCAACTCCACTTGAAGTTAATCACAAGCTCAGTAAATATGATGGTGCAGAATACAAAGATATGAGGAAGTATCAATCTCTTGTGGGTAGTTTGATTTATGCTACACTAACAAGACCTGATCTTAGTTATGCAGTGGGAGTTTTGTCACAATTCATGTTGGTGCATTTTGCCCAAGCCTACATGCTTGATATGCTTGATATTATCCTCATTTGTAAGTCACATGAGTAGTCATGTGAACACCTCTTGTAAAAGAGTACATTTTATCTCTTGTAAATGGAAAAAGAAAAAAGTAAAAGGATGGCTTACCTCATCCATGATCTAAAAGCAAATTCGTGGCTCCAACTACCAAAATCACGAATTTTTGAGCTGAGGGAATCTCTCCTAACTTTGGGGATCACTTTTAGGTGGAGCCATTCGAATTCGAATTCAAAACTCCCTCCAAGAATAGCTATAAAAGGAGCAAGAAGGAAGAGGCGATTAGCAAGCCTTGTACGTGACCACTTCATGTCATTTTGTAGAGATTGAAGAGCTTACTCCATAGCTCTATCATTCTACTCCCATTGTGCAAAGATTCATTGCCAATGTGGTTGTAATCATATGTGAATCTATACATTTATTATCATCTACCTCTCTGTTTTGTTCTCTGCTATACTCACTCAGAGCAGTAACTTCAGAAGGTCATATCTCGAGTTTTACTGAACCTTTTTCAGTGTTTTAAAGTGCGTTGGATATCTCTCACTGTCTAGTTTCTACCTATAAATTTTCAAGGTCATTGGATTTATACTTTTGGAGATATCTGCATTTTACTGCTTACTGGTCTATCTCTGCAGAGCCCCGAGAATTGTGGGAATGTTCCAGAACTTGATGAAACTTGTTCTCAGTGCTCAGTCCATCATTTGAAGTGTTTTAACTTGGAATAGGAAGCTTGATAAGTCTATTTGCTATGCCCAAAAGGAATTTTTCTAATTCCTTCCAGGTTGAGAGCACTGTTCATTTTTTCCAGCAGGTGTATGTCCAAAAATAGCAAGTTTTGGGAGCTAGTCATTTCGCAACTAGCCTGTCTTGACTTAAACTTTTGGGATACATGTTCCAAAGTACTTGGCTGATATTTTGGTGGATTTAGGAAGCTCAAAGGGTCTACTAATCAACTCTGAAGTCTCAGTTGGCTGGTGTGAAGCTGGTTGTAGCGGCACCTACTCATCTTTGGATTGCATCCACCATCTCTCTTCACAGTGGTATCAGAGCATAGTCAAGCAACATGGGAGATGGATTTCCATCAACAATTGACAAATTGGATCGAAACAACTACCCGGCATGGTCTCTAAGGATGGAGGCTTACCTTCAAGGAAGGAATCTATATGGATTCATATCCGGAGATGAAGCAATGCCAACCATGAGGAACAAAGGGCAACCATCACATGAAGAAGTGGAAGGACTTTCGAATTGGTGTTCGAAGGATGCACTTGCAAGGTCCTATATTCTAAACTCAATCTCTGATTTTCTTTTACCTCATGTCAAGGGATGCAAGACATCAAGAGAAACCTGGAATGCGCTTGCTTCTTTCTTCTCTTCCAACACTCGAGCAAGGAAGAACCAATTGTGGATGGAGTTCACAACAATGAAGAAAAGCCCGAAGCAAAATGTGACTGATTATGTCACAAAGATGAAGGAGATTTCCGACCAACTTGGAAGCATTGGAGAGGTAATTGAAGAGGAGCAAATCATAAGACAAATCATGAATGGAATCAAAGCAGACGACAAGTGGGAGTCATTCACAACAGCCATGGATTTATACATGGATATGCATGTACCCGACCTCAACACACTCATGGGCCAACTCTTCACTCATGAAGCAAAGATTAGCAAAGGTGGTGAGTCCTCAAGAGGTAATCAAACTTCTGCCTTATATTCTGATAAAGCTAAGGTCAAGGACAAGTCAAAGAATAGGAAGAATGAAGATGAAGGAAGCTCTTTCCAAGCAAACTTTGCAGGTAGAGGAAGAGCTAGAGGAAGAGGCAGAGGTGGAAAGCAAGGCAGGGGGAGATTCCAATCATCTCAACCTTGCAACATATGTGGCTTATCTAACCATACTACTGAAGAATGTTTCAGGAATCCAAGGAACTCAAGAGGAAGAGGATTCAATAGAGGTGGCTATGGATCAAATAGAGGCAGGTACAATGGAGGCTACAACAACAACTACTACAACAACAATTACAACAACAACAACAACTATCAAAGTGGCCATAGAGGAAGAAGAGATTACAATAACTATGCAGAGGACCAAAGTCAAGAAGATTCATTATTGATTATGAATCTATCAACAAAGAAGGGTAAGGATGATGATCACATATTTTACATTGATTCGGGATGCTCGAACCATGTAGCAGGAAATGTGGCTTTACTTTCTGATTTGGAAGATCCTCATAACAAGCATGAAGTGCAGACAGGAGATGACACAAAGCACTCAGTGGAGAAGATAGGTAATGTGAAGACATCAGATGGGAATATGAACCTCTTAAGCAAAGTCTTGTATGTCCCTACAATTACCAAAAATTTAATAAGTGTTGGACAGATTGTTGAAAAAGGATTGCAGGTTAGATTCAATCGATTTGGAGCATATGTTGAAGACCCAAGGCAAGGCTTTCGAAGGATTGCCAAAGGAGAAAAGACAGGAAGGCTTTTCACTTTTGAAGTGGAAGATACAAAGAACATAGCTTTGTTTAGCTATGGATCTCAAACTCTAACAGAGTTGGAGATATGGCACAAAAGGCTTGCTCACATTGGTGAGAGGACACTCAAACAGATTTGCAGGGACCAAAGTGTACTTGGTTTGCCTAATATCACAAGGCAACACATGATTTATAAGTGTGAAGCTTGTCAACTCGGCAAGGCTCATAGACAACCTTTCAATAAGAAAGGATATATGTATCAAAATCCTTTGGATCTAGTGCACACGGATGTGTGGGGTCCAAGTAAGGAGCCATCTATATCAGGCTCAAGATATTATGTGTCTTTCATAGATGATTGTAGCAGGTGGACCATTCTGTTTTTCATGAAGCACAAGGATGAAGTGTTTAATTGCTTTAAGAAGTATATTGCTCTTGTTGAAAATCAAACAGGTAGGACCTTGAAAAGACTCAGATCAGATGGTGGAGGAGAATACTTCTCTTCTGAATTTGATGCCTTCTTGCATGAAAGAGGCATTAAAAGGGAAGTCACTACAAGGTATACACCCGAACTCAATGGTGTAGCAGAGAGGAGGAATAGAGCTATCGTCGAAGCTGCAAGGTCCATGCTCAACGAAAAGGGATTGCCGAACTACCTATGGGCAGAGGCTGTGTCGACAGCCACATATCTCATAAATAGACTTCCATCTAAGTCACTAGATGGAACCACTCCATATGAAGTGTGGAATGGAAGAAGACCTAGTCTAGAGCATTGTAAAATCTTTGGATGCTTAGCCTATGCTCACATTCCTTCTCAAGTAAGAGGGAAATTGGATCCCAAGGCAGAGAAGTGTGTATTCATTGGTTATGATAAAAACCAAAAAGGATATAGATTGTACAATCCAACCAATAAAGGATTTTCTGTGAGTAGAGATGTAATTTTTGATGAAAACAAATCATGGTTTGATGATGACAGGAAAGTGAAGCTGCCATATGACTTGGATGAAGATTTTCCATCACTTCAACCAAAGGAGCCAAAGCAGATTGAAGAAAGTGATTCGGAGATTGACCTAGAAGACTTGGAAAGACTAAAGCTATGGAAGAACAAAGGTAAAGCAAAGATGCAGGATGCTACATATGGACCCGAGAGCTCACATCAACCACTTAGAAGGTCTTCGAGGGAGAAGAAGAAACCAGAGAGGTTTGGTTATGATACTTCTTTGGTCACCAAGCACTCAATCTACATTGCAAAGGATTCAACCAATGAAGAACCTACCACATTTGAAGAAGCACAAAGCAAGAAAGCTTGGAGAGATGCAATGGATGAAGAAATGGAAGCCTTGAAGGAGAATGACACTTGGGAGCTTGTACCTAACAAGCCATCTATGAAGATAATCGGATCTCGATGGATATACAAAATCAAGAAGAATCCAGATGGAAGTATAAATAGACACAAAGCAAGGTTAGTTGCTAAAGGGTTTGCTCAAACCCATGGTATTGATTATGAGGAGACTTTCTCTCCTGTTGCAAAAATGCCTACAATTAGGGTTCTCATTAGTCTTGCTGCATCTAGAAATTGGAATCTTTATCAACTTGATGTAAAGAATGCTTTCTTGAATGGATGGATTTCTGAGGAAGTGTATATGGCACAACCTCCTGGATATGAGGATGCACATCATCCTAACTATGTATGCAAACTAAAGAAAGCTTTGTATGGATTGAAGCAAGCTCCAAGAGCTTGGAATTTCAGATTGGTTACTTATTTGCAGGACCAAGGATTCAAAGCTAGCAAGGCGGATACCTCTTTGTTCATAAAGAGGAATGGATCTGAAGTGATCTATTTATGTGTGTATGTTGATGATATTATTATCACAGGCAATGATCTTGAAGGAATCAAACAGGTAAAGAGTCAAATGAAGGAGGAGTTCAAAATAAGTGACCTCGGACCACTCACTTATTTTCTTGGATTGGAGTTGATCTACACAGATTCAGGTATATACATCACACAAAGGAAGTATGTCCATGACATGCTCGTCAAGTTCAAGATGGAAAATACCAAGTGTGCAGGTACACCTATGGAGCAAAATCATAAGCTTAGTGCTTATGAAGGAGAGCCAATTGAAGACATCACAAGCTATCAAAGCTTGGTTGGAAGTTTGAACTATGCAACACTCACAAGGGTGGATATATGCTATAGTGTTAGCATATTGAGTCAGTTTATGCATAAGCCGAGAAGACCACATATGGAAGCGGCCAAGCGAGTCCTCAAGTATCTAAAGGGGACCATGAATGAAGGTTTGTTTTATTCATTTACTTCAGATATTGAGCTAAAGGTCTACTCAGATGCAGATTGGGCCGGATCTAAAGATGATAGAAGAAGCACATCAGGGTATATATCATTTGCAGGTTCAAAAATCATTTCTTGGTCATCGAAGAAGCAACCAACCGTGGCATTATCTTCTACTGAAGCTGAATATAGAGGTTTGGCTAATGCAACTCAAGAAATCATGTGGTTAAAATCTTTGTACACAGATCTTGGACTTCATTCTTCAACACCTCACATTTTTGGTGACAACACAAGCTCACTACATCTAGCAGCTAATCCGGTATACCATGCTAGAACCAAGCATATTGAAGTCCACTACCATTATGTAAGGGAGAAGCTATTGAGCAAGGATATTCAACTATCCTATGTCTCTACAGATATGCAATGTGCAGACATGTTGACGAAAGCTCTTGATGGTACGAAGTTAAGTAGATTCAAGTTGATGATTGGCTTGCAGGAAATCAAGGACAATTGAAGACTTATTTGGAGGCCAAGCATGTTAGGCTTGAGGGGGAGCTGTTGGTGCATTTTGCCCAAGCCTACATGCTTGATATGCTTGATATTATCCTCATTTGTAAGTCACATGAGTAGTCATGTGAACACCTCTTGTAAAAGAGTACATTTTATCTCTTGTAAATGGAAAAAGAAAAAAGTAAAAGGATGGCTTACCTCATCCATGATCTAAAAGCAAATTCGTGGCTCCAACTACCAAAATCACGAATTTTTGAGCTGAGGGAATCTCTCCTAACTTTGGGGATCACTTTTAGGTGGAGCCATTCGAATTCGAATTCAAAACTCCCTCCAAGAATAGCTATAAAAGGAGCAAGAAGGAAGAGGCGATTAGCAAGCCTTGTACGTGACCACTTCATGTCATTTTGTAGAGATTGAAGAGCTTACTCCATAGCTCTATCATTCTACTCCCATTGTGCAAAGATTCATTGCCAATGTGGTTGTAATCATATGTGAATCTATACATTTATTATCATCTACCTCTCTGTTTTGTTCTCTGCTATACTCACTCAGAGCAGTAACTTCAGAAGGTCATATCTCGAGTTTTACTGAACCTTTTTCAGTGTTTTAAAGTGCGTTGGATAGCTCTCACTGTCTAGTTTCTACCTATAAATGTTCAAGGTCATTGGATTTATACTTTTGGAGATATCTGCATTTTACTGCTTACTGGTCTATCTCTGCAGAGCCCCGAGAATTGTGGGAATGTTCCAGAACTTGATGAAACTTGTTCTCAGTGCTCAGTCCATCATTTGAAGTGTTTTAACTTGGAATAGAAAGCTTGCTAAGTCTATTTGCTATGCCCAAAAGGAATTTTTCTAATTCCTTCCAGGTTGAGAGCACTGTTCATTTTTTCCAGCAGGTGTATGTCCAAAAATAGCAAGTTTTGGGAGCTAGTCATTTCGCAACTAGCCTGTCTTGACTTAAACTTTTGGGATACATGTTCCAAAGTACTTGGCTGATATTTTGGTGGATTTAGGAAGCTCAAAGGGTCTACTAATCAACTCTGAAGTCTCAGTTGGCTGGTGTGAAGCTGGTTGTAGCGGCACCTACTCATCTTTGGATTGCATCCACCATCTCTCTTCACAATTCATGCATTGTCCAAAGGACCCACATTGGATTGCAGGTCAAAGAGGTCTCAGATATATCAAAGGAACTATAAAGGAAGGATTATATTATCCTTTTACATCAGATTTGAAGTTGAGAGCCTACAGTGACTCAGACTGGGCAGGTAACCAAGATGACAGAAGATCAACTCATGGTTACATGATATACATTGGTGATAAGCTTGTAAGTTGGTGTTCAAAGAAACAACATACAGTAGCATTATCATCAACTGAAGCAGAGTACAAAGGACTTGTGGAAGCAGCTAAGGAAGTCATATGGATGCAGACATTGTTCAAGAGCTTAGGCGTTGATCAAGGTACACCTACAATACATGGAGATAATATGAGTTCACTTTATCTTGCAGCAAATACAATATTTCATGCAAGGACAAAGCACATAGAGATACAGTATCATTTTCTCAGAGAAAAGGTAATGGAGAAGGAGATTGAAGTGGAGTACGTTTCTACTAAAGATCAGTTAGCAGACATAATGACAAAGAGCTTGGATGGTGTGAAGACCAGCAGATTCAAAAGCATGGCAGGAGTAAAAGAAAAGAAGATGATATGAAGAAACAGGGAATGTCAATTAGTGATTGAGGGGGAGCTGTTGGAGAAACAATCACTAATTGGACATATATTTGAAGGTCAAATCTTAGGAAGAAAACCCCATGCCTATGTGAAGGGACAAATTCACAAGTGTATCATATTTGTAAAGTTAGTTCACTTAGTTTTTTAAAATCACGAGAATACAAAAATCTATATAAGTTAGCTTGTATCAACTGATGCGGCGAGAGAGAGTGAGAGAGAAGAAGTGAGGAGGAGCTCATTTTATACTACTGAGTATAGTCGGGCTTCTCTGAGTGAGAAAGCATCTGTAAAACTTCTGAGTTTTCATAGCTATGAGAAAGAACTGAGTAAAGTTTTGTGTATGAGTCTCTCTCCATCATCTCCATGCTTGCCTACTGTGTGATGAATTCAAAAGTTCAAGTTTTCTGAGCAATTCGATGCCTGGCATCGAATCTTGGCTGATAAGTCATTGTTTTCATTCTCTATGTGTTACCTGTTGTTGAATCTTCTAAAAACATGAAGTTTGTGGAGCAACTCGATGCCTGGCATCGAGTTTCAACATAAAGTGGATGCCCCGCATCGACTTCTGGCATACAAGTGGTCTTCTTCATGTGTGTGTAAAAGAGAGTATTTCTGGTGCAGAAAAAGAGCCTAAAAAAGCTCAAAGTCGATGCCCGGCATCGACCTTGACTGAAATTCGATGCTAGGCATCGAATTTTTATTTTTAGACACCCAGGAATACTAAAACAGGCAAAAAATTCCTGTTTTGGAAGGTCATACATGGTCATCTTGTGAGGGCCATAACTTGAGTTCTAGAGATCCGTTTGATGCATATGATAGCTTGTTGGAAAGCTCTACTCTTCCAGTTTCAGCTTATAAAGTTTCATGAGAAATAATACTTGAGCTAGGAGAAATTAGCAAAATACTGAAGATATGTCATTTCGGTGACTAGGAATTTCTGTAGAAGCAAAGTTCTCACTTTAGGCTATCATTTCTGAAAGTTTGGAGTGGCAATGAGTTAATGGTGACCATAGAGGTGTTCTAGTGTCACATTAATTCATTTCTTGTGGTGTTTCATACATCAACAGTGATGACAAATGGAAGCCATTCATTTTGTCTACTGAATTATCACTTGATCATTTTACTCCTGACTTAAATCAGTTGCTAGGACATATGTTAACCTTTGAGTAGGATGTCAAAGGTGAAGGTGACAAGAGTACAGGTCATGCAATGTATTCAAAGGATAAGAAGAAGAATATCAAAGGAAAGCAACAAGCAAATGAGGATGAAGGTACAACTAACCAAGCTAACTTCCTAAGAGGAAGAGGAGGTGGCAAAGGTAGAGGAAGAGGCATGAGTAATAAAGATGGAGTCAAAGCTTGCTAGATTTGTGGTAAGACAAATCACTTAGCTAATGATTGTTGGCATAATACTTAGAGTAATGGTGGATATAATCAGAACTTTAATCCAAGAGGAAGAGGTGGCAGAAATCAAAGAGGCAATTTCAGAGGTAGAGGTAGTAGGAGTTACTTTGGAAGAAATGCAGGTAGAGGATTCCAAAGTCAACAATACAATAATACCTTCTACAATTATGCTTCAGATCAGAAGGAGGATTCTACATTGATAATGAATGCAACTTGTGAAAGGCAAAGTGAAGACCAATGAATCTTCTACATTGACTCAGGGTGTAGCAACCACCTGAGTGGTAACATAGCATTGATGACTGATTTGCAAAATAAGGTAACTAATCATGTAGTTCAAACAGGTGACTATACAAAGCACAATGTGAAGTCAATTGGATCAGTGAAGGCCAAGGATGGAAGTACTCTCTTGAGTAAGGTTTTGGATGTTCCTACAATTCCTAAGAATCTGATAAGTGTAGGACAAATTGTTGAAAAAGGTTATGAAGTTAGATTCACTAATGAAGGAGTGTTTGTGGAAGACCCTAGCAATGGATATAAACAAATTGTTTCAGGGAAGAAAGAAGGAAGATTGTTCACATTGAAGATCCAAGGTAATGTTGGTCATGCCTTGTTCACTTATGGAGGACATAAGATCTCTCAGTTAGATCTTTGGCACAAAAGGCTTGGACATTTTAATGAAAGAGGTATCAAAGATATGATTAACAATGGTTCAGTGCTTGGATTGCCTAATGTTGTAGGTCAACATATGACATATAGATGTGAGGCATGTCAATTAGGTAAGGCTCATAAGCAATCTTATTCCAAGCATGGTTTTATGTATTTAGAGAAGCTTGAATTGGTACACACAGATGTGTGGGGACCATCAAAGGATTACAGTATTAATGGTTCAAGGTACTATGTGATTTATGTTGATGATGCTACCAGATGGATCACTATCTATGTGATCAAAGATAAGTCAGAAGTATTCAATACATTCAAACATTATCATGTGTATGCAGAGAGAATTACAGGTCATAAGTTGAAGAGACTAAGGTCAGATAGAGGGGGAGAGTATTTCTCTAATGAGTTCAATGATTACTTGTGGAATGCAGGTATAAAAAGGGAAATTACTTGCAGGTACTCTCCTCAACAAAATGGAGTAGCAGAGAGAAGAAATAGAACTCTTGTTGAGTTTGCAAGGTCAATGATGAAGGAGAAAAATTGCCCAAATTATGTGTGGGCTGAGGCTGTAAACACAACTACTTATTTGGTCAATAAATTACCATGTAAATCTTTGCAGGGTATGACACCATATGAGGCATGGTGGGGTAAGAGACCTACTCTAGATCATTGCAAAGTATTTGGATGTTTGGCATATGCATATGTACCATCACAATTGAGGCATAAATTGGAGCCTAAAGCTGAAAAGTATGTGTTTATTGGTTATGATGATAAGCAGATGGGATATAGGTTGTGGAGTCCATTAAAAAAACAATTCCTAGTGTCAAAGGATGTTACATTTGATGAGCAAGGTACTTGGTATGCAGGTACAATCAATATTTATGCAGGTGATGAAGAAGTTGTGAATTAAAAGAAAGGTAAATCAAAGGTTCACATATTTGATGAAGAAGAGAATAATGAAGTTCAAGTTGAAGTTGAAGAAGTGCCAAGATTTGATCCAGAGTGTGATGAACTAGAAACCTCAAGGAGTGGAGAACTCATAAGGTCATCAAGACACAAGTGGCAACCTACAAGGTATAGTTATGACACTTCTTTTTTGGCTACCAAAGATTATGCTTATATGATAAAGGAAGATGAAGACCCTTCTACATATGAAGAGGCAAAAGGTAAGGAAAATTGGGAGAAAGCTATGTAGGAAGAATATGATGCATTGATGGAGAATCAGACTTGGGATTTGGTTCCTAAACCAAATAGCGAAAAGATCATTGGATGCAAGTGGGTCTACAAGACAAAGAGGTTTGCAGATGGAAGTGTGTCTAGATATAAAGCTAGACTTGTTGTGAAGGGTTTTGCTGAGACATATGGTATTGATTATGGTGAGACCTATAGTAGCAAATGGAGAAAGAGTTCAAAATCAGTGACTTGGGAGACTTGTCATATTTCTTGGGCATGGAGATCTCATACACTCAACATGGAGTGTATGTAACTCAAGAAAGGTATTTGAGAAACTTGTTGATCAAGTTTAAGATGAATGATTGCAGGATAGCACCTACTCCATTGGAGGTGAATCACAAAGTGAGCAGATATGGAGGTGAAGAGTTCAAGGATATGAAGCTATATCAAAGTTTGGTTGGTAGTTTGATTTATGCTACTTTAACTAGACCTGACTTGTCATATGGAGTTGGAGTTTGTCTCAATTCATGCATTGTCCTAGGAAAGAACATTGGATTGTAAGACAAAGAGTGTTGAGGTACATTAAGGGTACACTCAAAGAAGGTTTGTATTATGGTTTTACATCAGATACAAACATCAAGATTTATAGTGATACAGATTGGGCAGGCAATCCTAATGATAGGAGATCAACATATGGATACTTGTGTTATGTGGGAGATAAGTTAATTTCATGGTTTTCAAAGAAGCAACACACGGTTGCTTTGTCATCTACAAAAATAGAGTATAAAGGTATGGTGGAAGCTACAAAGGAAGTGATATGGCTTAAGACTCTAATGAAGAGTTTTGACATCACTCAGAGTACACCGACTATTCATGGAGATAACATGAGTTCATTGTATCTAGCTGCTAATCCTGTTTTTCATGCCAAGACCAAACACATTGAGATTCAATATCATTTTCTAAGAGAGAAGGCAATGGATAAAGAAATTGAAGTCATAGATACTTCAACAAAAGATCAGATACCTGATATGATAACCAAAAGCTTGGATGGACCAAAGTTATAGAGATTCAAAGACATGGCAGGTATAAAGAAGATAGAGAAAACCTCAATTGATGATTGAGGGGGAGCTGTTGGTGCAGGACAATCAACAATTTAAGTTTTGGGTGAAGACTTGAAGTCAAGGACTGAAGAAAAGACCAAGTCATGAAGCATGAAGGAAATGTATATCCAGGAGATAAAGATGTGTATACATATGTACATTATTTTAGAGTCAGTTCATCAAATACTTTTGTATGGTCATGAGCTTGTAAAAATTTGCCTATATATACAAAGAAAATGTCGGGGCAAAGTAGAGAGATTATGTGAGAACAAGAATTGAGAAGAATTAGATGCTATTAGACTTTTTAGAAGTGAGTAGAATCTCTCTCATTACTCAGATGTAAGAATTTCTCAGAAATGGAAAATGTTGTGCCTCGTATTTGTGTGTATTCTCCTTCTGTGCTTGATCATTTCAAGAATCCTTTTGTAGACATCTAAGTCCATATTTAATGAGTCTATGGTTAAAGTTTGAGAGCCTAATTGTAAACAGGCTATGAGAATTATGAGTAGGTACATTCATATGTGAAGAAGTGTTCACTGGTTCTTGAAACATGCACAAAATGCGATGCTAATGTTTTGGTCAGTTCTCCTTCCACAGTGTAAAGTTTTGAGCAA
>CM035426.1:176312874-176315374 GCA_020310875.1 Ceratopteris richardii
GATCTTAAAGGAGACAATGATAGAAGTACAAGTCAAGCTATGTACTCCAAAGACAAGAAAAAGAATGGCAAGGGAAAGCAATCAAATGATGATGAAGGGAATTCAAATCAAGCTAATTTCACAAAAGGGAAGACAAATTTCAGAGGTAAAGGAAGAGGAGGTAAGAACAAAGATAATGCTAAAGCTTGTTGGATTTGTGGCAGAACAAATCATTTGGCAAATGATTGTTGGTATAACAATCAAAATGGTGGAAGCAATAATCAGAATTATAGTCAAAGAGGTAGAGGAGGCAGAAACCAAAGAGGCAATTTCAGAGGAAGAGGAGGTAGGACATCATATGGTAGAGGAGGTGGAAGAAACTTCCAATCTCAGTCCTACAACAATAATTATTACAATTATGCATCAGATCAGAAGGATGACATGATTCTTATCTTGAATGCAACTCATGAATCAATGGGAGAAGATCAAAGAGTGTTTTATATTGACTCAGGGTGCAGCAACCATCTGAGTGGAAATCTATCTTTGATGACTGATATGGAAGCAAGGGTGAATGGACATACAGTTCAAACAGGTGACAATACCAAACATAAAGTGGAGAGCATTGGATCAGTGAAGACAAAGAGTGGAAGTACACTTCTGAGCAAGGTACTTTATGTTCCTACTATTCCTAAAAAATTGATAAGTGTAGGGCAAATTGTGGAGAAAGGATATGAAGTAAGATTCACAAATGATGGTGTCTATGTACAAGATCCAAATCAGGGATATAGAAACATAATTGCAGGTAAAAAGGAAGGAAGATTGTTCACTCTCAAAGTCCAAGGTAATGTGGGACATGCATTGTTTACCTATGGAGGTCAAAAGGTGTCTGAATTAGACCTATGGCATAAAAGGCTAGGTCATTTCAATGAGAGAGCTATAAAGGAGATGTCAAAGAATCAGGTAGTGCTTGGATTGCCAAACATTGAGGGGCAACATATGGTGTACAAGTGTGAAGCTTGTCAATTAGGTAAAGCACATAAAGGTTCTTATAACAAATCAGGGTACAAGTATTCAAATATGCTTGAATTGGTTCATGCAGATGTATGGGGACCCTCAAGGGAATATAGCATAAATGGATCCAGATATTATGTGTTGTTTGTTGATGATGCAACTAGGTGGATTACTTTGTATGTAATCAAGGACAAATCAGAAGTCTTCAAGACATTCAAACACTTTCATGCTTATGCAGAAAGGATCACAGGGCAAAAACTCAAGAGGTTAAGATCAGATGGAGGGGGAGAGTATTTTTCTAAAGAGTTTGATGATTATTTGTGGAATGCAGGTATCAAAAGAGAAGTGACTTGCAGGTACTCCCCTCAACAAAATGGAGTAGCAGAAAGGAGGAATAGGACTCTTGTAGAGTTTGCAAGAGCCATGATGAAGGAAAAGAATTGTCCAAATTACTTATGGGCAGAAGCCATTAACACTGCAACATACCTTGTGAATAGGTTGCCTTGCAAAGCTTTGGATGGAGGAACCCCTTATGAAGCATGGTGGGGTAAGAAGCCTAGTCTTGATCATTGTAAAGTATTTGGATGTATTGCATATGCTTATGTTCCTTCACAATTAAGACATAAGCTAGAACCAAAAGCAGAGAAGTATGTGTTTATTGGATATGATGATAGACAGATGGGTTACAGGTTGTGGAGTCCATCCACAAAGCAATTTCTTGTTACTAAAGATGTGACATTTGATGAGCAAAATATGTGGTATACAGGATCACCAAATGAGTATACAGGTGTTGAAGAAATACAAAGGAAAGGAAAGGCAAAGGTAAAAGTTTGTGAAGAAATTGTTGATGAAGTTGACTCTAGATGTAGAGTGCAGGATCATGTAGAAGAAGGGCCAAGATTTGATCCAGAATCAAATGAGGCTGAAACTTCAAGAAGTGCAGAAATCAGAAGATCTACAAGGGAAAGGAAAGAACCTATAAGGTATAGTTATGATACATCTTTCCTAACAACAAAAGATTATGCCTACATTGTGAAAACAGAAGAAGATCCAACTACTTATGAAGAAGCCAAAGGTAAACAGAATTGGGAGAAGGCAATGCAAGAAGAGTATGATGCTCTACTTGAAAATGAAACTTGGGAACTAGTACCAAGACCAAAGAATCAGAAGGTCATTGGATGCAAGTGGGTATATAAAACAAAGAGGTTTGCAGATGGTAAGGTGTCTAGATATAAGGCTAGACTTGTGGTCAAAGGTTATGCCCAAACTTATGGGGTAGATTATGATGAAACCTTTAGTCCTGTTGCTAAGATGTCTACAATTAGGACATTGATTGCTATTGCTACTTGTAAGGGATGGAAATTATCACAATTGGATGTGAAAAATGCATTTCTAAATGGTTACATTGCAGATGAAGTATATATGGAGCAACCAGAAGGATTCATGGAATCAATTGGATCAGATTATGTGTGTAAGCTCAAGAGAGCTTTATATGGGTTGAAGCAAGCTC
>CM035426.1:176320374-176322874 GCA_020310875.1 Ceratopteris richardii
TATGGAGAGAATTTTAGCATTTGCTTAATGGAAGAATGCTTTTAGGCACCCCAAAAATCACATTTTTACACTTTTTCCAGCCCCTCCAACAGTCCACTAGTTTGTCATGTCCCACTTGGAATGGCCATATCTTGGGCTAGGAAACTCCAAATTGGACGTGCTATGGCTCGTTTCGAAGAGCACAAGGTCTACTTTCAGTTTATGAGAAAAAAATTTGGAAAGTAAAAATTTTTGCAGGTCTGAACAGGTCTGCAAAATCTGAACAGTTTTGGGCGACTACCTTCCGGGAGCCATATCTTTCAAACCGGGAAGGCAATTTGAGTAATTTCACTTCGACCTATTTGCACATGCTTTATATTTCAGTTTATGAAAATTTGCAGGTCCTAAAGTGGTTTTTGCAGGTCTAAAGAAGGATTACTAATGCATTTTTGAGCTAAATTTGCATTATTTTTTGTAATCACCTGACCATGTTTTATGTTTGGGGAGTGCTCCGACGTTTTCAGACACTTCAAAGTTTATGTTAGGACCTAAGGAGGAAGGTGCAGAGGTCTCGAAGCTTGTCGAGAGCGATTGGATGCATGCAATTCCAAAATCAGACTACTCAGGGATGTATATTTTATGCTTTCTGGCATTTTATTTATGTTATGGCATGTTCTGTATTTACATGCATGAATGGGATTGCATACATCAAGTGTTGATCATTGTTTAAGCTCTTAAAAGTATGGATCAACATACAGGAAGTATACTTTTTGATTGTTTGCAGGAAAGAAGATTACAGAAACCATATGGCTATGCAACACCGGGAATGGTTGCTAGCAAATACTTTTGTGTTTTTGCAGGTCATGGAATCCATATTTGAGTTTATGGCGTGCATGCCATGGGCCTGTCAAGCCCTATGTTTTTTGGGTGGCCTGAGTGCCACTGAGCTATGGTTTAATTTTTTTGGGATTCCATTTCCTGGGGAAATGCTGTCGAAATTTTTCTTACCGCATGGCGTTATATACGCACTTGCTTTTAGGTAAGAGTGTTATGGCATCCTAGCATGCCCTTTCTGCAAACATCAATAAGTTTTAGGCATGCTTATAAGCATGTATTTGATGGACTTAGGACCATCAGAGTATTATATATAAGGCAACTTCGGTAGTAGCAGGATCCCTATATATAATCCTTATGGATTTAGACCATAGGATTGCTAACGGAAGGAGCTACACCTTCACCACTAGTAATGTGCACAAGCAATCCTATAGGTTCAGGAAGTTGCATTCAGGCTTGGGAGATACATTTAGGATAATCTCCAAGGTAGTGAAGATTTATTTATCTTCACAAGAGTCTCACAGTAGAAATAGGAGACTATGGGGTATCATGATGAATACCCAAAGAGTGACTAGTTTCACTCATGTACATCACTTGAGCAAGTAGTGAAGCATTTTTGCTACACTACTAAGGAAACCAAATGGATGGGATCATAAAGATGGGTTTCATGAGATAGCATCGACGGATGCTTATGTGATTCGAGTGATGGTTAGGAAGGCCATAGGCATGGCACTAGCTCTATGGTATAGAGCATAGATCCCTTAGTCAGGAATAGTTGGGGTACCCAATACATACATATGTATCTTGGGATCTACAGAGAGGTACTTAGACTTAGTCTTTGTACCTAGGAACAAGTTGCTTTGGAACAGAAAGGGATATCCATTGTCACACATTGACTAGAACCAAACTAACTAGTTCGAGGACATGGGACTCATTTGAGTCCACTGACATGATTACAGGATATGGGATTCGTTGGAGTCCACCTACATATTCCATTATATGGAATAGATATTCGGTTTAGTGTAGGTATGACAACATGAATTGGAAGAAGGTTCCACTGGTATGGGACGGTGGAAACAACTTCCCTTTGAGCACTCTTCTTCTATGGCCAGGGAGAAAAGGACTCATCATTCATGGCGTCATCTCTCACTAGATCAGAGGAGAGATCTTAGTAGACATCTCTTTAAGATTGGGAGTTATCCTTCATAGTAGGGAAGATTTATTCTTCCAGTAGAGAATGTGATAGGTGATTTTATCACCATTAGTATCACATACTCATTTTTCAGTCTTTCAGGAAGGATAATTCCATCACTTTGATTGGATCGTATAGATCCATGCATAGAGTATGGTTGGCAGAGATAGTTCTTCACTATGGATACACATATTTTTACGGTATCATGTCACATCATTGCTGACCATTTTAGTAGAGGGCTTTGACCCTTATTAGGAATTTATTTTCTCCACTCTTCACTACATACACCTTCATTAGTTAGCGGAGATCTGTTCTCCATATTCATAAGAATAAGTGTAATGAGGGATTATGCATTACTTACGGAAGAGAGGACTAAATAAATTCATGAGTTTCTCTTTTAAGGAAAGGGGAAAGTGAGAATCAGCTCAGAGATTGATGATAGATCTCACTTTAGTTCAGTGGTCTCACTTCAGCTCCTATTCTTTGAGAGAGGAA
>CM035426.1:176340374-176348441 GCA_020310875.1 Ceratopteris richardii
AAAAGGGATATGAAGTAAGGTTCACTAATGATGGAGTATATGTGGAAGACCCTAGCCAAGGGTATAAACAGATTGTTTCAGGAAAAAAGGAAGGAAGATTGTCTACATTGAAGATTCAAGGCAACATTGGTCATGCTATGTTCACATATGGAGGTCATAAGATCTCTGAGTTAGATCTTTGGCACAAGAGGCTTGGACATTTCAATGAAAGAGGTATTAAAGATATGGTTAACAATGGTTCAGTGCTTGGATTGCCTAATGTTGCAGGTCAACCATATGACATACAAATGTGAGGCATGTCAATTAGGTAAGGCTCATAAACATTCCTATTCCAAGCATGGTTTTATGTACTCAGAGAAGCTTGAGTTGGTACACACAGATGTGTGGGGACCATCAAAGGATTTCAGTATAAATGGATCAAGGTATTATGTGATTTATGTTGATGATGCTACTAGGTGGATCACTATCTATGTGATCAAAGATAAGTCAGAAGTGTTTAATACATTTAAACACTATCATGCATATGCAGAAAGAATTACAAGGTCATAAGTTGAAAAGACTAAGGTCAGATGGAGGGGGAGAGTATTTCTCAAATGAGTTCAGTGATTACTTATGGAATGCAGGTATAAAAAGGGAAGTTACTTGCAGGTACTCTCCTCAACAAAATGGTGTTGCAGAAAGGAGAAATAGAACAATTGTTGAGTTTGCAAGATCCATGATGAAGGAGAAAAATTGCCCTAATTATTTGTGGGCTGAGGCTGTAAATACAGCCACTTACTTGGTTAATAGGTTACCATGTAAAGCCTTGCAGGGTATGACACCATATGAGGCTTGGTGGGGTAAAAGACCTACCTTGGATCATTGCAGAGTATTTGGGTGTGTGGCATATGCATATGTGCCATCACAATTAAGACACAAATTGGAACCCAAAGCTGAAAAGTATGTTTTCATTGGTTATGATGACAAGCAGATGGGCTATAGATTGTGGAGTCCATCAACAAAACAATTTATGGTTTCTAAAGATGTTACATTTGATGAACAAAGCACTTGGTATGCAGGTACAATCAATATCAATACAGGTGATGAAGAAGAAGTGAGTCAAAGAAAAGGTAAATCAAAAGTTCAGATATTTGATGAGCAAGAGAATAATGAAGTGCAGGTTGAAGTGGAAGAGACACCAAGATTTGATCCTGAATGTGAAGAGCCAGAAACCTCAAGGAGTGGAGAACTCAGAAGGGCACAAGAAATAGGTGGCAACCTACAAGGTATAGTTATGATACTTCATTTCTAGCCACAAAAGATTATGCTTACATGGTGAATACAGATGAAGACCCTTCTACATATGAAGAGGCAAAAGGTAAGGAAAAATGGGAGAGTGCTATGCAGGAAGAATATGATGCACTATTGGAGAATCAAACTTGGGATTTGGTTCCAAAACCAAATAGTCAGAAGATTATTGGATGCAAGTGGGTCTACAAGACAAAAAGGTTGCAGATGGAAGTGTGTCTAGATACAAAGCTAGACTTGTTGTCAAGGCTTTGCTCAGACATATGGTATTGATTATGATGAGACCTATAGTCCTGTGGCAAAGATGACAACCATAAGGACACTTATTGCTATTGCTGCATGTAAAGGTTGGAAGTTATGTCAACTTGATGTGAAGAATGCTTTTTTTGAATGGTATATTTCAGATGATGTATTCATGGAGCAACCTCAAGGGTTCAGAGATAAAAGGTATCCAGATCATGTGTGCAAGCTCAAGAGGAGCTTTGTATGCTTGAAGCAGGCCCCAAGGGCATGGAACTATAGACTTGTGAAGTTCCTAAAAGAACTTGGTTTTCAGGTGTCTAAAGCAGATAGTAGCTTGCTTGTCAAGGCAAGTGAAAATGGTTTCATATACATGTGCATATATGTTGATGATATAATTCTTACAGGTACAGATGAAGAAGGAATACAAAGGCTCAAGAGGCAAATGGAAAAGGAGTTCAAGATAAGTGACTTGGGAGACTTATCATACTTCTTGGCATGGAGATAACATATACTCAACATGAGTATTTGTGACCCAAGAAAGGTATTTGAAGAACTTGTTAATCAAGTTTAAAATGGATGATTGCAGGGTAGCACCTACACCAATGGAGGTGAATCACAAATTGAGTAAGTATGGAGGTGAAGAATTCAAGGACATGAGACAATATCAGAGTTTGGTTGGTAGCCTTATCTATGCTACTTTAACTAGACCTGATTTATCATATGCAGTAGGGGTTTTGTCTCAATTTATGCATTGCCCAAGGAAAGAACATTGGATTGCAGGACAAAGGGTGTTGAGGTACATTAAGGGTACACTCAATGAAGGTTTGTATTATTGGTTTACCTCAGATACAAATATCAAAATTTATAGTGATGCAGATTGGGCAGGTAATCCAGATGATAGAAGGTCTACATTTGGATATATGTGTTATGTGGGAGATAAACTTATCTCATGGTGTTCCAAGAAGCAACATACAGTTGCTTTATCTTCTACAGAAGCAGAGTATAAGGCATGGTTGAAGCTGCAAAGGAAGTAATTTGGGTTAAGACATTGATGAAGAGTCTTGACATTATGCATGGGGTACCAATTATATATGGAGATAACATGAGTTCATTATATTTAGCTGCTAATCCTGTTTTTCATGCCAGGACCAAACACATTGAGATTCAGTATCACTTCTAAGAGAGAAAGTGATGGATAAAGAGATTGAAGTAGTTCATACTTCAACAAAAGATCAGATAGCTGATATGCTTACAAAAGGCTTGGATGGACCAAAGTTACAAAGGTTCAAAGACATGGCAGGTATAAAGAAGATAGTGAAGACTCAATTGATGATTGAGGGGGAGCTGTTGTGCAGACCAATCACCAATTGAAGACTTGGAAGGTTAAAGAGTGAAGGAAGGATCAACCATTGAAGCTTGGAAGAAAGACATATTCAGAGGATAAGAGAAGTGTACACATATGTACATTAGTATAGTCCATAGGTGACTCAGATCCTTGTTGAGTAAAATCTTGTACAAATTATCTATAAATACTTTGAGAAAAGTCGGGGGCATGTATGAGAGCATATTTAGAAGCCAAGATTGAGGAAGTTAGGAGTCAAGAGATAGAGAAAAGTTAGTTTGAGTAGCTCTCATCACTCAGTTGTAAGTTTCTGAGTTAATGAAGAAATATTGCGCCCGATCTTTTCGTGTCTGCTCCTTCTGTGTTTAATCAATTGTGAAATCCTTTTGAGGATATCTAAGTTGTTAGTTAATGAGCCTGTGACCTGAATTTCAGAGTCTAATTGTAATCAGGCTAGGAGAATTGTTAGTAGGAACATTCATATGTGTTGAGTGTCTACAGTTCTCTGAAACAGGCGCAAATTTTGAGTTTAATCTTTTGGTCAGTGCTCACTCCATAGTTTAAAGTTTTTGTGCAAGTAAGCACTTAATCTTTAAGTTGGAAGGTGATCTACTCGTGGCTAAAAGCATTTGGCAAAACGGGTTAGATATTGTGAGAACCAAAGTTAGAAGTTAGGGGTGTCTAGATCGACTTCTCAGAAGTGCAGATTCAGACATAGGTAACTTGTGAAGTCAATTCTCAAGTTATACTAAAGCTTTTGAAGTAATTCAACTTGGAGGTGATGCGCAATCTTTAGGAGAAGACATGTACAAAGTTTCATCAAAAACTTTACACATTGATAAGTCAATGTGAAGAAATTCTGCAGCAGACTTTTCTGTGTTTCATTTTCTTTACAGATTTTCTCAAATTTGATAATTTGGAGATTGGACCTTTAATTTAGTGAAGGTTTTGACTTACTCTTGATATAGAGGTGTTCTAAATTCAAGAGTAGGTTGTTCTTTTGGAGATTAATACTCTCCATCAGATTGAACATGAGCTTGTACATATATGCCTATATATACAAGTAGAAAGTCGGGGCAAGAATGAGAGAGCATGAGATGTGATAATTTGAAGTTGTAAGAGTCATTAGACATCTTAGAAGAGTAGAAGATCTCTCTCATCACTCAAATGTAAAATTTTTTAGAGAAAAAGAAAAATTGCACACGATCTCTTGCTGAGTACTCCTTCTGTGTTTAATCTTTTGTGAAATGATTTTGTACAAGTCTAAGTCTATAGTTTGTTGACCTCTATACAAGTTTTCAGGTCCTAATTGTGATCAGGCTAAGAGAATTGAGAGTAGGAACATTTACACGTGTAAATCTGAAGAAGTAAAGTTGCAATAGGTGAAAAATTCGAAGCTAATGTTTTGGTGAGTTCTCGTTCCACAGTGTAAAGTTTTGAGAAAGCAAGCACTCATTCTTTAAGTTGGAAGGTAAGCTACCTATGGCTAAAAGCATTTGAATAAACAGATTGTACTTTGAGAGAACTATGCATTAAAAGTTATAGGTGTCAAAGTTGACTATAGAAAAGTATAATTTTAGACATAGGTGGATTGTTTGAATCGTTTCTCAAGAACTATTGAGTCTTTTGAGATGCTTTAAATTGGAGAAGGTGCGCAAACATTAGGGACACTTCATACAGAGTTTCATTGAAAACTTTACACATTTGGTTAGTCAATGGTTGAGTTATGTGTAGCAGACTTTCTGAGTAGTGACTCTCTTCACAAGTAGTTCAAAATTTTGATAATCTGGTATTGATCCTCCAAATTGGTAAAGGTTTTGAGTTATTCTTGATATTGTTCTAACATCAAGGATAGCTTGTTCTTTTGGAGATTAACACTCTCCATCAGTGGTATCATATCAAGAATCATCAAAATAGAAGAAAGGAGGACCTCGACTTCTGCAGTTATACAAAATCAACATCTGAAGGTCCAAAAGGTGAAAGCCTAAAGAGAAAGCTTGAGAAGGAGGCTAGAATTTATCAACAAGATCAAAAGGAATTTCATTCGAAGTAAAGGTACAGTTATTCCTCATAAAGCTTGAAGAATTTAATACATAGGTGAAGAAAGGATGGGAGATTCTCTTCAGATAGAGAAATTGGATAGAGAAAACTATCGAGCTTGGTCAATGAGGATGGAAGCTCATCTCATGAGCAAAGACCTGATACGTTACATCATAGGTGAAGAAGAAAAACCACAATTAAGAGATCCTAGTGTTCCAACTAGGGATGAACTCTCAGATTTGAAGACTCGGATGAAGAGAGATGCTCAAGCAAGGAACATTATCTACATGGGAGTCAATGACTACTTGCTACCTCATATTAGAGGTCTTGAAAGTACAAGTGATATATAGAATTCTTTGGAGGAGCATTTCCAAAACACTACAAAGTCAAGGAAGGCATCTTTGTGGGCAAAGTTTACCACATTCAAGAAGAAGTCCTCTCAATCCATTTTTGATTATGTAACAAGGATGAAGGACATTGCAGATGCATTAGGAGTAGTTGATGAAGATATTGAGGAGGATAAATTGGTAAGGCAAATCCTCATAGGTTTGAGAGGAGATGAGAAATGGAAGCCATTCATTTTGTTTACTGAATTATCACTAGATCATTTCACTCCTGATTTAAATCAGTTGCTAGGACACATGCTAACTTTTGAGGAGGATGTCAAAGGTGATGGTGATAAGAGTGCAGGTCAAGCAATGTATTCAAAGGATAAGAAGAAGAATAGCAAAGGCAAGCAATAAGTAAATGAAGAAGAAGGTACAACTAGCCAAGCCAACTTCCTAAGAGGAAGAGGAGGTGGCAAAGGTAGAGGAAGAGACAGAAGCAATAAAGATGGAGCGAAAGCTTGCTAGATTTGTGGTAAGAAAAATCATTTAGCTCATGATTGTTGGCATAATAATCAGAATAATGGAGGATATAATCAGAACTTTAATTCAAGAGGAAGAGGTGGCAGAAACCAAAGAGGTAATTTCAGAGGTAGAGGTAGTAGAGGTTACTTTGGAAGAAATGTAGGTAGAGGATTCCAAAGTCAATCCTACAACAATACCTACTACAATTATGCTTCAGATCAGAAGGAGGATTCAACCTTGATTATGAATGCAACTTGTGAAAGGAAAAGTGAAGACCAAAGAGTCTTCTACATTGACTCAGGGTGTAGCAATCACCTGAGTGGTAATATAGCTTTGATGATTGATTTGGAGAGTAAGATAACTAATCATGTAGTTCAAATAGGTGATAATACAAAGCACAATGTGAAGTCAATTGGATTAGTGAAGGCCAAGGATGGAAGTACTCTCCTGAGTAAGGTCTTGTATGTTCGTACAATTCCAAAGAATCTGATAAGTGTAGGGCAAATTGTTGGAAAATGTTATGAAGTAAGGTTCACTAATGATGGAGTTTTTGTGGAAGACCCTAACAATGGGTATAAAAAAATTATTTTAGGAAAGAAAGAAGGAGGACTCTTCACATTGAAGATTCAAGGTAATGTTGGTCATGCCTTGTTTACTTATGGAGGACATACGATCTCTGAGTTAGATCTTTGGCATAAAAGACTTGGACATTTCAATGAAAGAGGTATTAAGGATATAGTTAACAATGGTTCAGTGCTTGGATTGCCTAATGTTGCAGGTCAACATATGACATACAAATGTGAGGCATGTCAATTAGGTAAGGCTCATAAGCAATCATATTCTAAGAATGGTTTCATGTATTCAGAGAAGCTTGAGTTGGTACACACAGATGTGTGCGGACCATCAAAGGATTTTAGTATTAAATGTTCAAGACACTATGTGATTTATGTTGATGATACAACCAGGTGGATCACTATATATGTGATCAAAGGTAAATCAGAGGTATTCAATATGTTGATGATACAACCAGGTGGATCACTATATATGTGATCAAAGGTAAATCAGAGGTATTCAATACATTTAAACATTATCATGTGTATGCAGAAAGAATCACAAGTCAAAAGTCGAAGAGACTAAGGTCAGATGGAGGGGGAGACTATTTCTCTAATGAGTTCAGTGATTACTTATGGAATCTAGGTATAAAAAGGGAAGTTACTTGCACATACTCTCCTCAAGAAAATGGTGTAGCAGAAAGGAGAAATAGAACTCTTGTTGAGTTTGCAAGATCAATGATGAAGGGAGAAAATTGTCCAAACTATTTGTGGGCTGAGGTTGTAAATACATCTACATATTTGGTTAATAGGCTACCATGTAAAGCTTTGCAGGGTATGAAACCATATGATGCATGGTGAGGTAAGAGAACTACCTTAGATCATTGCAAAGTATTTGGATGTTTGGCTTATGCATATGTGCCATCTCAGTTGAGACATAAATTGGAACCTAAAGTTTAAAAGTATGTGTTCATTGGATATGATAATAAGAAAATGGGATATAGGTTGTGGAGTCCATCCACAAAATAATTCCTTGTATCAAAGGATGTTACATTTGATGAGTTAGGTACTTGGTATGCAAGTACAATCAATAATCATGCAGGTGATGAAGAAGTTTTGAATCAAAAGAAAGGTGAATCAAAGGTTCAGATATTCGATGAAGGAGAAAATAATGAAGTACAAGTTGAAGTTGAAAAAGTGGCAAGGTTTGATCTAGAATGTGATGAACCAGAAACTTCAAGAACTGGAGAACTCAGAAGGTCATCAAGACACAAATGGCAACCTACAAGGTATAGCTATGACACTTCTTTTTGACTACTAAAGACTATGCTTACATGGTGAAAGCAGATGAAGATCCTTCTACATATGAAGAGGCAAAAGGTAAGGAAAATTGGGAGAACGCCATGCAGGAAGAGTATGATGCATTGATGGAGAATGAGACATGGGATTTGGTTCCTAAACCAAATAGTGAGAAGATCATTGGATGCAAATGGAAGTGTGTCTAGCTATAAGCTAGACTTGTTGTGAAAGGGTATGCTCAGACATATGGTATAGATTATGATGAGACCTATAGTCATGTGGCAAAGATGACAACCATCATGTCACTCATAGCCATTGCTGCATGTAAAGGTTGGAGATTATGTCAATTAGATGTGAAGAATGCTTTTCTTAATGGTTATATTTCAGATGATGTTTTCATGGAGCAACCACAAAGGTTCAGAGATAAAAGGTATTCAGAATATGTATGCAAGCT
>CM035426.1:176370941-176420941 GCA_020310875.1 Ceratopteris richardii
TACACTCCCTCTAGAAATGTTTAGCTAATGGTAAGAAGAAACATCATCCAATTTGAATAATTGACCTAAGAGAAACAATCACCTCTAGGTGACATGGTCTCTTGTCATTTCATAAATTCTAGAGGCTGAACTTTGATGTGCAGAGATTCCTTGACCTATTAAATGATTTTTAATAATAATGAAAATGTGTGAACAAAGTGTCTTTATCCAGCTTCCATTTCAAATAAAAATCATTCAATGTGGATCTACCAATGAAGAGCAATGCCCTTTGTAACAAGCCTATGTCACTTGTTTCATGCCTCTCCCTATATTAGCAGCACTTTTAGTGCAGAGGTCATTTGACCTTTCTAAAAGTATCCACAATACTTGAAAATTTTTCAGTCTAAAGAAAAGCCTACGAGCTAATTGCCCTCTAAATTTCAATAAATTTGGGCATTCTCTTAAAGAGCAGCATCCAAATCTCTATGAGGCTGCTACCTCACTAACTATTTGCTCAATTATTTTTCAAGTCTAAAAAATGATGAGACATGTTAATCCTTATGATTAGACATACTCATTCATTCTCTTGGATGTATTATGACATGGAGACATATCCATGCATATAATGATCTTCTAGATCAATGCAAACTAATTAATAATCCAAATGGTCTCATGGAAAATAGATTCTTTACAATATCCACTTTTCAATGAAAGTGAATATGTATGGATGTCATTCTATTCATTGTGCTTCTTGCACATTCATTAACCTTATCACAACCAATCATATACAAGAATTTAATAATTGTATTGATGATCATAACCATAGCACGAACTTGTGCTGACTAGAGATAAAATTCCATATCAAGTACATAGATTCCCATGAAGAACAATTCATGTGCTCATGAGTTACTAGACGAGAATACATCTTAATTGTTATTGAAGGATATACCTTGTCATTTACTTTCTCAAGGCACAATTAGCCTACACATGGTACCTCTATCACATACCTCATGCTCACCCTAACTCATTGTGGTGATACATAAAAGTGATCTTCTATAGACAAAAAATGCATCATGCACTTCAACTTTCTAGAAAGCATGTCATCTATGTATGCATGCAACTAGAGTGATGTTGTGTTATGAGAGAGAGGAAGTCTTATGTGTGCATAAGTAAAAGCATACACATAAGACTTCCTCTCTCTCATAACACAACATCACTCTAGTTCTCACATGGCATATATGCCATTGGGTTAGAAAAATTTCAATAACACTTCCCCAAGAAAATGAAGCCTGAAAAAATAATAACCATGATACAATGATAGGTATCAGCCTAGTGGTAAGCAAACCACTTTCTTAGCTCCAAAAACCTGCAAATAAAAACTTTTTCAATATGTTCTGCATGCTTTTATGAATCAACATAAGTTAGTGTAACTTCATGTGCATAGATAAACTCATGTAAAAACTTACTTTGATGCACATTCCAATTTTGGTTTCATAAAATTGGAAGAGAATACAATGCAAAATTATAAACTTTGATGCAAAAAGTATTCAAATGAATATATTTAAGAGAAACTATATAATGCAAAGGTATGCAAATTAATTCATTCCTATCCAAAATGGTTCAGAATATGATTAGAAATTCCTAATTATCATAATCGAACACTCAAGTCAGTCAAAAAGTGTTTCTCGCCAGGTAACAACCATATAAAAGCTTGTGCAAAGAAAGAAAGGGCTTAGTATAGAATCTATACCAATTGAATTTCTTGATATCCAGAGGAAGTTATGGTCAAAACAATGGAGCTAGGTGAGTGGGCAGCATACCTTTTTGAAGAAGTATGTAGAGAATTAAATACTCTCTACATGTGGCTTCTTATTATTTAATGATACGTCCTAGCCACTCATTGAGAATCTCTTGAAGTCTACTTTCTATACCAAGTGGAATCATCCAATTGGGACACTATATGAGAGAGTTATGTCCATTTAAGTGGAGGTAGGTATATTAACCTTGCTCTTTCTCTTCTCTCTCTTTCCACTTCCTCACTTTCTCCTTTTTTCATTCTCTTTTGCTCTCTCTATGTCTTTCTCTCTTTTTTCTTTAAATTTCTCTCTTCCCCTCTCTTGCTCTCTCTCTACATTTTTTTTCTCATTTCTATCTCTATCTTTTTTTCCTCTTTGTCTATCTCTTTCTTTCTTTCTCCTTCTTTCTTTCTCTCTCTTTTTCTTCTTTTTCTCCTTCTTCTCATTCTCCTCTCTTTTTCTTTCTTTCTATCTATCCTTCTTCTCTCTTCCCCCTTCTTCTCTTTCTTCTCTATCTGTCTCTCTTTCTCTCTATAGTTCTACTTCTTTGTGTTTCTTTGTCATATGCAGCAAAATTTCATATACTAGTAGCACTAATTCAAATTTCTCATACCACGAATTTGTAAGGCTGAGTGGTTACAACAGCCGCCTTGGATGTGAGATGTGCATGGTTTGATTTCCACCTATTGCGCTGTCAGGAAGAAGGAGGTCGTGGCGGGAAGCCGGCGCGTGGGGTTGGATCAGGCCCCGCACTGGTGCACCGTTCCCGCTGTCCTGCGAGCGGCGTCTGCGCGCTAGGCGCCTCGCCTGCGCTCTCTGGAGCGTGCGCGATCCTCGTAGGGCCAAATGAAACTCACGTCTCCAATAAAATGAATGATACAAAAATAGGCCGCTACAGTGCGGGCCGACGGTACAATAAAACCGCTACAGTGCGGTGCGATGATACAATATAAACGCCGCCACTACAGTGCGGGCCGGCTAATATACTCTAGATCCCTCGCTACAGTGCGAGAAATCGCCCACAGGATTCCGCTTCAGTCTTCGCAGTCCAAGCTTTTCTTCCAGGTCTTCACTTCGGTCCGCTCTTTACTTCAGGTATCCTCAACAGTAGCCTCCCTTCTCTTTACTTCAGATAATCAGAAACCTGGAGGAGATGATCCACAAAGGCAATCCACAAGATGGGCATACTCTTTTCTTCAATCTTCAATCACTTGATATTCTTCATAAACCTGGAGGAGACGATCCACAAGCAAGATCCACAAGGTGGGGAAGAAACAAATGATTTTGAACTTATTTATAGGCCTCCCCTTGGACTTGCTTCTAGAACATTCCCACCTCCTCAATTAACTTTCTAATTTTGGTGGTATTTTAATTTTTCCATAAACTATGGTTTTGATTTCACACTGGACATTTACATTTTAATGGGTTTTTAGGGTTTGGCCTACAGAAACCGCCATTTCCAAGGGTCCGATCTAGAGTTTTTGGTCGGGAAAATTAAGGGTTTGCTCACAATTATCTCAAACTCGCCAATTCATGGGTTTATTTACAGTTTCGGCCTAAACTCCAAGGGTTTCCAAGGGTTCAAGTCCGATTTTCAGGGGGTAAACTCATGTTTCCAGTCAGTTTCAAGGGTCAAACCTAAGGTTTTCATGGATCTAATATCAGTTATTTATACACACGGTTCTAACACACATCTCTTACATGATTTTTCATCACACAGACAATCAAATTAGTCAAATCATGCACAAAATATACCCTCTTTAATCAAAACACCACACAAAACTCATAAAACAATGAACTTTGAAAAAAAATCAGTGCACACTCCCTGCGGGATTTCATCCCGACATTCGCCCCCGCTAAACCTGCACATCGTCCCGATGGGCCAACCTACAAGATGCAACAGAAGCGTATAAGGGTTCCTTTTGAAATTTCTTTATACTTTTTATGCCTTTCTTAAATCATGATCTCATGCAGTCATGCAATCTTTTATAAAGATTAGTACGAATTTTAGAAAATTAGGTAGATTCAAGCTTCACAAACATCATATTATGTTTCTGCGTCTGCAATCTGACAAGTAATCACATGAATAAATCGTCGGCTTTCTAGATCTTTTGTTTGTTCAACTGGTTCAGATCCAACTGCTCATTCTAAGTACTAGCATATACATATGTTTCTACTAACTCAGTTTGTAGAATATACCTTGATTCCTACTATTTATCTCCTACTTGATCAGCTCTCCATTAGATCTTTCTTCCTTTTTCTTTTTCTTTTTCATTTTTCTTTTTCTTTTTCTATTCCTCTTCATCTCAGCTCAGCATTTCTTTTTATCTTTTATTTTTCACAAATCGGCTATGTCGAAATCGGGTGCGACTCATGGACTTGTCCGCCCGGCCAAGCTTACCCCACCTGTCTGCCGACCCGACATAGCGCACGATATACACAACATCAGCCCTGCATGAAATCGACGTCAGCTCGTGGCTCTGACCACCCGATCAGAGTGAGTCCACCCGCCTATCAACCCATACAGGCGCATGACAATAGATAGGTCAGGCCTACGACGAAACTAGCTACGGCTCGTGGCCTTGATCACCCGACCAAGGTGGTTCCACCTGCCTAGTAGCCCATCGTAGCGCACTAACAACACGCACACACATATAAGCTGGCATGAGTATGAAGATTTTTCATAAATCATGATATATATGGAGGTAAGATCTCGCAAGAAATAAATACTAGGATCCAAAGTTTCCCACTCACTAAGTGTTCAAATCAATCAGCATATACATGTACTCAGTCTAAGCATGCCATCACATTCCCAAGCTTTCACTCCCAAAAATCTCTAGTCCACTAACTGATCCCATTCATATAATTCCTAGTCGCTCATGCTTCGTACAAACCCATAATAGATATTTGGTATCTTCATTCTACATGATTTTCATAAATTCATGCATATCTTTATCACACACAGTAATGCAATGCAAATGCTATGACAGAAAGGAAACAGCTTTCAAATCAGAAACGTTTCACCTGGTCATTTTTCTTCATCTTCATCATTGATTGATCCAACTTTTCTTCATCTTCATGATCTATCATTCTTCATCAGTATCATCAGTTCCCTCCAGAAGTTCTTACTCAATCTCATAATCCGCTTCATTTCTTTTCTTGAATAATTTTATCCTCTTTCCTGCAATCAAAGATCTCAAAGGAGTACTGTCTAACTCGCGAAGTGCATACGTACCATTTTCAAACACAGACGTAACCACATACGGCCCAAACCATCGTTTAGTCAATTTCTTCCTAGCATCATACTGAGTATCGAATGTACTGTCGTACACCAACACCCAATCATTTACCTCAATCCTATGTGGTCTGAGTCGATGGGTTTTGTCAAAATAGATCTTATTCTTTAATCTTGACTCCTTTAACTTTTGGACTGCTTCTTTCAATTTCTCATTTCCTTGTTCTAACTGCTTTATTCTTACTGATAAAAGTTCTTCTCTTGTCATACCATCATTCCATGGGAGCGTCAACCATGTCACTATCTAAGTCCGGATGGGGAAGATTGGCTTCTGACAATACATCAATTCAGCAGGCATGAATCCTGTGGACCGAGTGTAAGTCATCCTATCAGCCCATAACGCGAATGGAAGAAATCTAGGCCATTGCTTGATGTCATCGTTGCAAGCCTTGGAGATTGCCTTCACAATGGAAGGGTGACCTCTCTCGATCTTTCCATTTGCCTCTGGGTTATAGGCAATCGTGAGAGACAATCGAATTCCATGGCGATCAAAGAACTCTTTTGCCTCTCTCGCATCCAACTCTCCCCTGTCCGCAACCACTTTCTCAATGTATCCAAATCTCGAGATCACTTCTTCTAAAAGGAATTTGCATACATTATAAGTAGTCTTCGTACGAAGAGCTCGACCTTCCACATGGTTGGTCAAGTCCTCTCTGGCAAGTACAATGTATCTCATCTTATCTATCCCTTTGGGCATGGTTACAAGGTCGACCACCCACTTGTAATGGATACAAGGAGGGTAAGTCGGATGTAACAGGTCTCTGTGCCTAACTGATGAATGCACTTGGCATGTAGCACAAGTGTCTACAAAACCTCTTACACTCACATAAATCCCTGGCCACCAGTAGGCTTCCCTAATCTTCTCATATGTAGCATAAAATCCTTTGTGACGTGCCCATAAGGTCTCATGCATCTCTCTCATAACTTTTCTCTGGAGACTCCTCGAACTTAGTACTCTCTGTGGACTCTTCACCTTGCCTTTAGCGTGTCGCCAAATAAGCCCGTCCTTCAAGAAAAAGTTGTAAGACTTTTTCCTGATGGATCTATACTTATTTGTGGACCAGCCTGGGGAAGGTTTCAGAGTACTCAGATATCTCCCTATATCTCTTCACTCACCATCATACTCATTCTCTTGGAACTTCTCATATACATACACCAATGAATCGTATCTCATCATATGTATATCCCTTTCTACCTCATCATCATCATCAGACTCATCATCGAATTTTGCCCTTGAAAGCATATCAGCCACTGTATTCGACTTTCGAGCTATGTGTACAAATGCAGGATTTATAAACTTTATATAAGAGATCCATCTAAGCATAGCAATATCCGGAGATGAACAATTTGCAATCATGCCAATCAGTGGAAGACAATCGGTCTCAACTATCACATTCGCCCCAATAAAATACTCCTTATCGCTCTTTAAAGCAGTCACTAATCCCCATAACTCTCTCTTAATCTCTGGATATTTTCTTTGGGTATCATGTAGGATCTTAGCACCAAAGCGCACTGCATATCTCTGCCCCTCAACATCATCTTGCCCTATGACCCAGCCTATGCCAATAGGACTGTTATCAACGGTCAAAATGATAGGTCTCTGACCTGAATAGTCAACACGCTTCAGAATCGGAGCTTCAATTAGCAGCTGCTTCAGTTTACGCATAGCTCTCGACTGTTTCTATGTCCATACAAACTTCTTTCTCTTTCTCAGGAGATCATATAAGGGGTTCGCAACGTGAGCAAAGTGAGGAATCCATATCACATAGAATACACAGGCTCTTAGAAACCTTCTCACCTCACTGACATTACGACACACCTCAGAGATCCTGCTAATGGCCTCAACTTTCTGCGGGTACGGCTTGCGGCCATAATGTCCACACAGATGTCCTATAATGAGGACCTCATCAACGCCAAAAACAGATTTCTCTAAAGAAAGTGTCAGCCCTACATCTTGAAACCTCTCAAAGAACTTCTCACAATCAGCAATATGATCTCTCACAAACTTTCTACATCCTGAAGCATCTAAACTCACATCTTTCACTCTTTCCTCACATCCCTTTATTGGAACATCATCAATGAATGGCATAGTCACAGATGGTATAAAGTCTTGTAAAACCAGATTCATGGCATTCATCATGTGAGCCACAGAATTCGTCGCTCCTTGCGCCAAAGTACACATGCGTACAAGGCCCAGTGGAGTCCTCATGGTCGTAATGTCTCTACTCTCCATAGCCAACTGAAACTGGTCATAACCTGAATACAGATCACCCATAGAGTAGATGGAATGCCCAGCAAACGCTTCAGCAAACTCATCTACTATGGGTCCTGTCCCTACGTTTCTAATTGTGACTTTATTCACAGGTTGCAGATCCTGAATGAAACGAAGCTTCCCATTTTTCTTAGGCATAGTAAACCACCTATTCGAATATGGAGCCGAGGAGGGTTCCAATATCCGCATGGAAATCTTTTCCTTTAGCAGTCTCATCAGCTCAGGCAAGTGAGCCTTTGGGACTGGTATAGGCCGAATATTCCATGGTATATATGGCACTGTAAAGATAATCATGGGAGGTACTTGTTTCGGGTCCGCGCAGCCTATCTCATGTGGAAAAAGTGAAAATGCTTTTTCATGTTTCTTAATAACTTCAATAAATTTCTGTTTTTCTTCTTTTCTCAGAAATAATTTCTCTCCAAACTTGATCTCTTTAATAGTCTCGTCAGTGAAATGATGCCCTATGAGCTCTAGTCATCTCAGCATAGAGTCATCTGACACTCGCAGATATTTCTCATGACTATCTTCTGGCAATGGCTGAGCTATAGGCTTCACTTTCTTATCCACTGTCTTATACTTTGTATTTACACTTACTTCATGCTCTCTCATAGACTCCTCAATCATCTCATACTCTTTGATAGAACTGAGCATAATCATTTCTGATTTCAGATTTCTCTCAAATGCCTTCTCAAGCTCTTCTAGAGTAGTCGAACTTCTCTCCAACTGGATCACATCTTCAATCTTCTCATCAGGTAACATCATTCCTAAATGCTTATAGTGTCTCTCATGAACTTTTCTGAATTTATTTGAAATATTTTCTTTCTATAAGCATAGCAACTTGAATGCAGATGAATAAATAGAAAAACTTTCAAAACTATGTACAAAGTCTTGCGTCATCAAACCAACTCCCACTATTGTCTCGCTCAACAGTGGATCCTAACAGAAATTTTGATCAGCAGAAGCTCCATACTTTCCAACAGGCATACACTCATCATGGTCATGTGAATTAATAGGTTTCTTTCTTATATTCTTTCTATTCCTGGAGTGATTTGGACACACAATCATCACTTGCAGAGAATGAAGGCCAGATCCATCATCCATGGCCTTAGTCTCCATTCTTACCTCAGGTATAAAGGGCTGCCCAAGGATAGCCTCATATGAACAATGGTCCTGGACGAAAAAGTGAAATTCCTCAAAAATCCCTCCTATGGTCACAGGCGCAAAGGCGCATGCCCCAAGTAGTGCTCCTGAACCATTATCCGCTGTCCTCATCCTCCATCCATGATCTTTATCAATCGGCCACCTAAACTTATCATAGAGCTTCTTAGAAATCACATTTATCTCTGACCCTGAGTCAATCAAGGCCAGAGCAAAACATGACTCCTCATTGCTCCCTAGCTTCACCTTCATCTCAGGTGTTCCTCTCGCCCAAAAGGTCCTGCTAAACTCACTTTCTGTCTTCCTCATTTCATCATCAGGTATGATAGGACCTAGAGAATTTTTATGACACCTGGCAACCTCATCATCATCATCATCAGATGTATCACTCAATGTAACTGCTTCATTTGTCACTTGAATATCTTCAGGTGCTTCTTCCATCTCTACATCTTCAGGTAGTGGAAACCTCTTTCTCTTAACCAGCCTTATAAAACTGTCCTTGAACTCAGGCTTTGCTATGGAGAAGACCTGCTCCAAGGACATGGTCACTTGACTCTTCAGTAAAATGTCATTTAATATCTCTCTTGCATCATTTTTCCTTTCCAACTCAGAAATTAATACAGCCTTTGGAGTTCTCTTCTTTTTCTTCTTCTTTTCTTTGTCAGCCTCTTGAATACTTTCTTGAATTTCGTCTTTCTTTTGAACCGGTTCAGGTTCTTTCTCTTTCTCTTTAGTCAGTTCTTGAATCTTAGTTGGCCCAGCCGGCCTCTTTCCCTCTCTTATCTCCTTCTTCTTTGCCTCTGCCTGAGTAGCTACAGGCTCTTTAAACTGAACTTTCTTCTCTGGCTCTTTAGCTTTTTCTTCGGCCTCTTGACTTTGCTTTCTAGTCACTCTTCTTTCAGGCTCAGTCTCTTCCTAACTCTCATCCCTTTTCCTCTTTTCCTCCACATTGGCTATATGGGAATAGACCGAGGATTCTTCAACAAGAGACTTCCAGACAGTCTTCTGCATGATTGCATCCCTAGCCCTCACTAAAGCCTCAATGGAATAATTTCTTTGGGGTCGAGGTCTAGGCACTTTTTCATATTCCTCCTCAACAGGTTCTAATCGTGCAGCTGATGTAATTGCATTATTGCCAGATAAATCTTCATAAAACTTCTTCATTCCCCCCTTTCCCCAATTCATAGGCAGAGGAAGGCGGGTCCTGAAGTCACATAACTTCTTATCGATATCTATCACCAGTTGATGCTCTTTTGCTAGCTTAAGCTCTTCACAGGCATATGAAAAATGCTCTTGTGCATCGCACCATACGCATCTCTTAGCCCCTCCAAACCCATCAGTCGCTCGTCTCTCAAAAGGTCCTGTGTTTCTTTGAAATGTAGGTTGCACTGGTGGTGCAGGTGTCTGTTGGGCAACAGGCTGCACTAGAGGTGCAGGCTGTGGCATCACATAGCCTTGCATATTTGGAACGGGCATAGTGCCTCTCTGTAATGTATCTACATAACTCGTACTCGCCTGAGGAGGAGTGGGGTCCTGATATCCCATAGAATTAACTTTATTGTGAATACTCGCCATTTGTTTTGACATAGACGCTTGCATCGTAATAACATTCTCTATCTGTCGACTGAGAATCTCAACCTGTAGCTCCATCGGCGATCGCGAAGTGGATGCAACATTAGCAAAAGCTGACGTTGCAGGCACATTCGGAATTGCCAGAAGTGGAGCTTCCTTAGGCGGTTGTGGTGTTACCACTGCAGGTCTATCGTATAACACCGCCTGGCGTTGCCTCATTTGGGCAACTACTTCTACCTCTCTCCTCACTACACCCCAATCTTCAGTCAATCCAAATCTCTTCCTAGGCTCTTCAATCCTCCTTTTGACCTCAGTCCTGTCTTCAAGACTTAAGATCCTAAGGAAAGATATAACTAGGTCAGGTTTCAAAGCATCTAAATCGGTCTGTGGAAGTTGTTCATATCTTCTCAAGAACTCATTCAGAAGTTGAGTGAGGGATGCAGTGGGCTTTGGAGAGCTTATCCACCGCAAGAACCCTTCTCTACTGTGTTGGGAAAAGTCTTCTAGATAAAAGAGTTTATGCAATTCCTTTCTGAACTCAGCCCAAGGCTTTGCAATATGCACTGTAATAGGGGCTAAAATGGATCCTGATACTACCCGTGTGAAGTAATGTGTAAACACATCCTCAGGTAGACCATAAATCCGTGCTTGTTCCTTAAAAACATCCAGATATTCGGTTACGTTCAAGCCTGTAAACTTCCCTTTTTCTCTCAATACTGCTTGAACTACGCGAGCCCCCTGTTTCTCTATTACCAACTCCTTGAATTATATCCTCCATCTCTCTTCTCTGCTCTATCCTAGAATGTAGCACAAGGTCTAGCGTAAGTGGCTCAATTATCTCTCTAAGCTCTGAGTAGAGATCAGAGAAGAAGTTTGATGAGTCACGAGCCAGAGGGTAAACTCAGTCAATGCTCCTTTCTAGGCCAAAGTCAGGTGTATCTCTTCTTTCCATAAATCCCAGAAACTTCAATGTATTTTTCCCCTTTTTCAATGATATTTTTCAGACGCTTTCTATCGTTCTCTCTAAACTAGAAAATCAGCAAATCCTTAGTCTAAGCGTAAAAAAAACTCACACGTATGGACTAAACTAGTGCAGAGTGTGGATGCTTAAACGCAGACAACAACACAGTCTTTCTATTTCAATGTGTGTGTGAAACAATGCAGAATTCAAATAACTTGAAATGCTAGTACGTGGAGTCTCTGTCTGATGCCGAGGTTCTTGTCTCTGTCTTCTCAAGGAGTGGGTGACGCGTCGAGGATCACCAGGCAACCGCCTCGCTTCACGTCGGGTTCAGGTGTCGGGAAGAAGGAGGTCGTGGTGAGAAGCCGGCGCATGGGGTTGGATCAGGCCCCGCACTGGTGCGTCGTTCCCGCTGTCCTGCAAGCGGCGTCTACGCGCTGGGCGCCTCGCCTGCGCTCTCTAGAGCGTGCGCGATCCTCGTAGGGCCCCTTGCCCCTCGCAAGTGTCGAGACGTGGGACCGTGGGCGTCGGAAAGAGACGATCGGATACCGCAGTGATACACGTGATGTAGATCAAGCTCGAAGATACAATCGGAAATGAAACTGACGTCTCCAATAAAATGAATGATACAGAAATAGGCCGCTACAGTGCGGGCCGACGGTACAATAAAACCGCTACAGTGCGGTGCGATGATACAATATAAACGCCGCCGCTACAGTGCGGGCCGGCTAGTATACTCTAGATCCCTCGCTACAGTGCGAGAAATCACCCACAAGATTCCGCTTCAGTCTTCGCAGTCCAAGCTTTTCTTCCAGGTCTTCACTTCGGTCCGCTCTTTACTTCAGGTATCCTCAACAGTAGCCTCCCTTCTCTTTACTTCAGATAATCAGAAACCTGGAGGAGATGATCCACAAAGGCAATCCACAGGATGGGCATACTCTTTTCTTCAATCTTCAATCACTTGATATTCTTCATAAACCTGGAGGAGACGATCCACAAGCAAGATCCACAAGGTGGGGAAGAAACAAATGATTTTGAACTTATTTATAGGCCTCCCCTTGGACTTGCTTCTAGAACGTTCCCACCTCCTCAATTAACTTTCTAATTTTGGTGGTATTTTAATTTTTCCATAAACTATGGTTTCGGTTTCACACTGGACATTTACATTTTAATGGGTTTTTAGGGTTTGGCCTACAGAAACCGCCATTTCCAAGGGTCCGATCTAGAGTTTTTGGTCAGGAAAATTAAGGGTTTGCTCACAATTATCTCAAGCTCGCCAATTCATGGGTTTATTTAGAGTTTCGGCCTAAACTCCAAGGGTTTCCAAGGGTTCAAGTCCGATTTTCAGGGGGTAAATTCATGTTTCCAGTCAGTTTCAAGGGTCAAACCTAAGGTTTTCATGGATCTAATATCAGTTATTTATACACACCGTTCTAACACACATCTCTTACATGATTTTGCATCACACAAACAATCAAATTAGTCAAATCATGCACAAAATATACCCTCTTTAATCAAAACATCACACAAAACTCATAAAACAATGAACTTTGAAAAAAAATCAGTGCACACTCCCTGCGGGATTTCATCCCGACAGCGCTCGATGTCTAGGATTGTAAATTGATATAATGCTTACTTTGATAAGTTGTTGTGGTGATGACGAATACCAAAATGGTTTTTGTATTTTTACTTTTGCACTTCTGCTGGCATGCACCCACCTTCTACCCATCAATCGATGCCACGGAAAATATATTATCTTCCCTTCTTTACACGCTGTCGCGCTGATTCATGCTAAGGAGGGTAAAAGGATAGCAAAAGGCTCCACTTGGATTTTTTTTTGAGTTACACTTTTATTAAGAATGAAAAGTTTAGATGAAATTAGGAGATGAGTTTAGAATTTTGGTGATCACTTAAAGAACTACTAGAAACGAAGAAGACTCCAAACCACAATTCGAGTGCAGTATCAAAGTAAAGAAGGCCTCTGCAAATAAAAAGCTTTAGAAGTTCATTTCAGAACATGAGTTTTACTTAAGATATGCTCTAAGTGTCTTCACTGAATTGAACTCACTTATCTCATCAGCATCATAATTTCCATTTGTATCGTCAACTTATTGCAGTCTATTTTTTTCTGCGTAACTAACAAGAAAAAAAATCTTTATTATTGACCTGCAATACTTATTTGATTCGATAACATTCAACAAAGTAAGTCATTGTAACAGTTTCTTAAAAGAATCAATATATATAATGTGTGACTCAGATACCAAACTTCTCTGGACCGATCATGAGTAAAAGGTAATAAGTAGAAGAAAATATATATGCCGATCATGAACCTCTTAATATATAGTTGACTCAGTGAGTTATGCACAAAGTTTAAGATGCATATGAATCACGTAGAAAACCCCAAGTTAGAACACGTGAGAGTTGGGGTCACACTTGGGCTTTTTCATCCTTCAAACGTTTCCATAACAGCGAACCATGTTTTTGCATAGACAAAGATCAAAAGAAATTAGTTACTGTAAATATCTCACAACAAAAATTCCATGTTGTTAACTATGTACCCATTCCTGTTTTCAGTACATATATGTTAAACTTTTGTTCAAATTTGAAGAAGCCCACAGAATGAGCTGTCAGCTTTACGCATATGAAACTAACTACGTGGTCACTACAACCAAGAAAAACGGGGAAATCTCAATGACTGTCCTATCAATCAGAGCAATTTTGGAATCAATTCAAAAGTTCAGAGAGCATCAGTATAAAATTTTGATCAGCACAATATGGTATTACTGCATAACAGTTCTATGATAACTATATAATGAAAACTAGAACTTACATCAACTCGTTTTGCATCTGATTAGCATGAAGAAGAAGCCATAGCGATTCTCCGTTGTCGTATGATTTACTCAAAGCAAAACAATTCCTTTTAATTATAATCTCCTTCAGTCAGAAATAGCGCAATTCATAAAGCACTGTTGCTGGAACTCCTACTGACAGCCACCTCCTGTCTACCAGGAACCGGGAGGCCACTTTCAATGTCTTCAACTTGTCCATTATGCTGAGATGCAGACTGTGCAAGATCGGAAGAATTTGAAGTATAGGATGATGAAACAATAGAAACTGATGGGGTTTCATCTTCTTGGTAATGATTCAAATGCATGCAGCGTTGTCTATATCTCCAATAAAGAAGTGGAAGAACTGCCACACAACCTACTGTGTAGCCAATAATCCAGAAATTGAGAGGGGCTTTGGGTTTCTCATTGCGGGATAAGCCAAGCACAATAATCGCAGCAAGTATTTGGCCCACGGTAATGAACGCCTCAAGTGATATCCACAGGCAAGAATTCAAGGGACTGCTCCGCTGAGAAGTGCTGTATCTATTATCATCCCTATGCTATTGAACAAAGCTGGAAGTCCTTAACAGGCTGGTCCGTGGAATAAGTTGTAACCGGCTTGAGGATGAAGAAGATCTCCCAATCAAGTGAACTGCTGATTAGCCAAGCTGAGCTTGAGCTTGATTTTCTTCTAGCATCGGTGGCCCATTGGATGATTCAGCTGCAGTGGCAATATTTCTTTGGGGCATAGAACACGGAGAGCTGGGGGGATGAAAACTGTTCTGCTCATTTGAGGATGTAGAAACTCCACATACGACATGGTGATTGGAGATACCTTGCTTCATGAGAAGAGGGTATATGTCGCTGTAGCTTAAGTTCAAAGTCAAACTAATATTGTTCCTTGCCATAAAACGTTTCTAACATCCAATCCGAGAAAGCTAAATCGATAAACATCTTTGAAGCTTTAGAAAATCGTATGCCGATCACATCCCTTGGAAAACAAGCTTCTATAACAGATAAACTCCATGCTCCTCAGTATCGCCTTGATAACTGTGCATACTGCGCGAAAGATTTGATGACTGAGAATCAATGTTCAAAACATCCTTGATCTCCAGAAGAAATGAGAAGCTGAACAGGCATCGATTCCAACAATGCGTGCCTGCCTCCCCAATGTATGTGAATCGAGAAAATCTTTAGAGCAGAAAACCGAAGATCCCGTCGGTGGCGCCCGCCTTTTCTACAAAATCCTTCAAGAATGGCCCAAAAATACTTCCGGATCTGCCCCTTTCGGGCATCACGTGAGTCCCCATTTCAGCCATTCCAGAATGAAAATCAAAGTACTTATCAAATTGATTAAATAAGCACAAGGAAATACATTTGCAACTCTTGCGATAAGCATAAAGATAATCCAAAAAAATTATGAAACCAACATGAGCCCAGCTTAGATCTTCAATGACAATGTCCACGCCCATGTAAATGAACACAACTTGTAGCCAAGATATACGAGAAATATGGGAAAAGAACAACCAAGCAGCGTTCCAGGTTTTGAAGGTTGTTTACTGCTAGTCCAACATATTTGAAAAGCAATGTGCATATGAGAGCCACTCCTTCCGATCAAATCTTAGGCGTGGTCTTCGAATCTCGACCACATCTCTGGTCGTTTATTGACAGGTCCTTAGATTCAACATCATGTTCCATGGGAGTTCCTTCATGTAATTCAGTCATTAGATCAGAAGTTCTATCCGAATCTTGTGTTAGAAAAGGATCATCACCATCAAGTGACATCCAATCATACTCCACATCTTGCCCGATGTCATCATGTAAGGATGCATCTCGAGCTCGATCTTCAGACATATTTATTAGGTTCTCTATTTGTATCTCATCTTTTATCTCTATTTGGTCACCTATGAGCCTTCTAGATATCTCTATCTCTTTGTTTGCATCTTGATATGTTTCTTGATTTGTTTGATTATCTTTTATTCGATGTGAGGAGTTTATCGGAGTAGAGGAAGCTTCATCTTGATATCTTGTTGGGGTTTGTTGGTTTTTGTTTTGTTTTATGTTTGTTGTTTGTTTGGTTTGATGTTGGTTTAGTTTGGTTTGATTTTGATTAGCTTCCACTTGCTCTTTTGATCCTCCCATCTTCGGGCTTTGTCCACTCATGGCACCTAAAGATATAATCATTGTAAAGAAGTCTAGGGGCTCTTGGCACCTTGTAACCTTTGAGGTTACATCAATCGCACTTTTAGAAGTTTCTTCATATTTCCCATCATCACTATGGATATCAAGCCCATGCATATCTATTTCATGCCCAAATGGGGTCTCTACAACCTCATGGACTTGAACATTATCCACGATTGGTAAAATGCTTGGAACATGGTTATAATTTTCATCTGTTTGAAGATCTGTTCTCCAATCATTTAAAAATTTCTCTATTGTTTGTTGTTTCATTACGTATTTCATCACAGCTTCATGGACGAGCATCCAATCCTCTGTGAGTCCTGAGTCGGAGTCTATATCTTGTAGAAGTGGAATTAACTCCTCTCGGGCATTAACATCGATTGTTCGAAGAAACAACGAAACCCTTTCATGACTCATGCACCTCTTATCGTGCTCGGAAAGATCATCATATTGTCGCTCAAACTCTTCTTTGATCTCAAGAATTGGTTGGTCTTTGGGCATATGAACCCACCTCAGGAAAGATCTACGAGTTACTTTATCAAGATCCTCTAGCATAAACTGCTTGAGGAGTGTCGCTTTGTATTGGGACCATGTCGTTTGATTTATTCGCATTATTTGGTCTCGCACGTCGTAATCCGACACATAGATAAAGTTTTCACATAATTCTTTTTCCGTCATCGGACTTAATCCGACACCTAGATATTTGGCCTCGAGTTCATATTCTTTGCAGAACTTTGAAACATTCTTTCCATTGAAAAAGCCACACCGATTGACTAGACGTTCATGAAGTGATTGGATGGCTTTTTGACGCCTATCCTCTTCTTGAAATCGTAGGAATTGAGCTAGGATCTCTTCCATTTTGATTATGCTAATCTTTGTGGCTCTATAATTCACTCACCCCCTCCTTTCACGTCGGGTTCACCAGGTATGTCGCGCTGATTCATGCTAAGGAGGGTAAAAGGATAGCAAAAGGCTCCACTTGGATTTTTTTTTGAGTTACACTTTTATTAAGAATGAAAAGTTTAGATGAAATTAGGAGATGAGTTTAGAATTTTGGTGATCACTTAAAGAACTACTAGAAACGAAGAAGACTCCAAACCACAATTCGAGTGCAGTATCAAAGTAAAGAAGGCCTCTGCAAATAAAAAGCTTTAGAAGTTCATTTCAGAACATGAGTTTTACTTAAGATATGCTCTAAGTGTCTTCACTGAATTGAACTCACTTATCTCATCAGCATCATAATTTCCATTTGTATCGTCAACTTATTGCAGTCTATTTTTTTCTGCGTAACTAACAAGAAAAAAAATCTTTATTATTGACCTGCAATACTTATTTGATTCGATAACATTCAACAAAGTAAGTCATTGTAACAGTTTCTTAAAAGAATCAATATATATAATGTGTGACTCAGATACCAAACTTCTCTGGACCGATCATGAGTAAAAGGTAATAAGTAGAAGAAAATATATATGCCGATCATGAACCTCTTAATATATAGTTGACTCAGTGAGTTATGCACAAAGTTTAAGATGCATATGAATCACGTAGAAAACCCCAAGTTAGAACACGTGAGAGTTGGGGTCACACTTGGGCTTTTTCATCCTTCAAACGTTTCCATAACAGCGAACCATGTTTTTGCATAGACAAAGATCAAAAGAAATTAGTTACTGTAAATATCTCACAACAAAAATTCCATGTTGTTAACTATGTACCCATTCCTGTTTTCAGTACATATATGTTAAACTTTTGTTCAAATTTGAAGAAGCCCACAGAATGAGCTGTCAGCTTTACGCATATGAAACTAACTACGTGGTCACTACAACCAAGAAAAACGGGGAAATCTCAATGACTGTCCTATCAATCAGAGCAATTTTGGAATCAATTCAAAAGTTCAGAGAGCATCAGTATAAAATTTTGATCAGCACAATATGGTATTACTGCATAACAGTTCTATGATAACTATATAATGAAAACTAGAACTTACATCAACTCGTTTTGCATCTGATTAGCATGAAGAAGAAGCCATAGCGATTCTCCGTTGTCGTATGATTTACTCAAAGCAAAACAATTCCTTTTAATTATAATCTCCTTCAGTCAGAAATAGCACAATTCATAAAGCACTGTTGCTGGAACTCCTACTGACAGCCACCTCCTGTCTACCAGGAACCGGGAGGCCACTTTCAATGTCTTCAACTTGTCCATTATGCTGAGATGCAGACTGTGCAAGATCGGAAGAATTTGAAGTATAGGATGATGAAACAATAGAAACTGATGGGGTTTCATCTTCTTGGTAATGATTCAAATGCATGCAGCGTTGTCTATATCTCCAATAAAGAAGTGGAAGAACTGCCACACAACCTACTGTGTAGCCAATAATCCAGAAATTGAGAGGGGCTTTGGGTTTCTCATTGCGGGATAAGCCAAGCACAATAATCGCAGCAAGTATTTGGCCCATGGTAATGAACGCCTCAAGTGATATCCACAGGCAAGAATTCAAGGGACTGCTCCGCTGAGAAGTGCTGTATCTATTATCATCCCTATGCTATTGAACAAAGCTGGAAGTCCTTAACAGGCTGGTCCGTGGAATAAGTTGTAACCGGCTTGAGGATGAAGAAGATCTCCCAATCAAGTGAACTGCTGATTAGCCAAGCTGAGCTTGAGCTTGATTTTCTTCTAGCATCGGTGGCCCATTGGATGATTCAGCTGCAGTGGCAATATTTCTTTGGGGCATAGAACACGGAGAGCTGGGGGGATGAAAACTGTTCTGCTCATTTGAGGATGTAGAAACTCCACATACGACATGGTGATTGGAGATACCTTGCTTCATGAGAAGAGGGTATATGTCGCTGTAGCTTAAGTTCAAAGTCAAACTAATATTGTTCCTTGCCATAAAACGTTTCTAACATCCAATCCGAGAAAGCTAAATCGATAAACATCTTTGAAGCTTTAGAAAATCGTATGCCGATCACATCCCTTGGAAAACAAGCTTCTATAACAGATAAACTCCATGCTCCTCAGTATCGCCTTGATAACTGTGCATACTGCGCGAAAGATTTGATGACTGAGAATCAATGTTCAAAACATCCTTGATCTCCAGAAGAAATGAGAAGCTGAACAGGCATCGATTCCAACAATGCGTGCCTGCCTCCCCAATGTATGTGAATCGAGAAAATCTTTAGAGCAGAAAACCGAAGATCCCGTCGGTGGCGCCCGCCTTTTCTACAAAATCCTTCAAGAATGGCCCAAAAATACTTCCGGATCTGCCCCTTTCGGGCATCACGTGAGTCCCCATTTCAGCCATTCCAGAATGAAAATCAAAGTACTTATCAAATTGATTAAATAAGCACAAGGAAATACATTTGCAACTCTTGCGATAAGCATAAAGATAATCCAAAAAAATTATGAAACCAACATGAGCCCAGCTTAGATCTTCAATGACAATGTCCACGCCCATGTAAATGAACACAACTTGTAGCCAAGATATACGAGAAATATGGGAAAAGAACAACCAAGCAGCGTTCCAGGTTTTGAAGGTTGTTTACTGCTAATCCAACATATTTGAAAAGCAATGTGCATATGAGAGCCACTCCTTCCGATCAAATCTTAGGCGTGGTCTTCGAATCTCGACCACAACGCGCAATGGCCGCCATGAAGATGATGTTGTAAACACAAAGAGGAAGGTCATCTTATGCTCATGAGAATCCTCCATCTTCATCTCTACCTTGCTCTCCATGGATCTCTCCACCATGCTTGATACCAAATGTGAGAAGTGAGAAGTGGAGAATGACATGCCTAGGAATCACCTCCAAAACTATTTATAGCCCTTGCCTAGTCATGATCTAGAGTTCTTTCTAAGGCCCCTCTACTCATCTGGCCATCATGAGTAGGTACCTCGTATGAACTCTCTAGCTTTTGGCCTTGGCTATCCCCCGAGCAAGGAACTTCTCATTCCTCCAAGCATGTACATCTTTGGAATATAACAAAGATCAATGAGAGATAAGAAGAAACCAGAGAGATATGGATTTGATACCTCTTTAGTCATAAAGCATTCAATTTATATGGCTAAGTGCTCCAATAATGAAGAACCAACATTATATGAAGAAGCTCAAGGCAAGAAGGAATGGAGAGAAGCAATGGAGGAAGAAATTGAGCCCTCATGGACAATGACACATGGGAACTTGTTCCTAACAAGGCATCAATGAAGGTAATTGGATCAAGGTGGATCTATAAAGTAAAAAGGAATTCAGATGGTAGTATTAATAGATACAAGGAAAGGTTAGTAGCCAAGGGATTTGCCCAAGTCCATGGCATAAGCCATGAAGAGATCTTCTCACTTGTTGCTAAAATGCCTACCATTAGAGTACTTGTTACCATTGCTACATCTAGGAATTGGAAGTTGTATCAAGTTCCCATATGTGATTTTGGTAAGAATCATGTTTATGAGATGATTCTAGGAAGACCCTTTATGCTATAGTTGCACATAGTGCAGGATTGGGGAACCAATTCATTGTACTTATAGCATCTAGGGGTGACAACTAAAGTCAATCTCGAAGATTATTCCCATCGAGATGTACCACCCTTGCAATGGAACCCAGTCCATAGAACATTAGGCAAAACGGAGTTGGTGCACTCAATAGCATCAGCATCCTCATGGATGCATGAAGATAATCCCTTATGAATGTGTAAAGTTGTAGTGGAATAAGAGAAAATGTTAGCCTCTAGAAGCATGAGTGCTAATAAGAACCGGAGATCAGTCCAAGACCCAACCTATGCACCTATGGTGTTTCTAGATGAAGAATTTGAACCCCATTGTTGGGCAGAAATTCTAGCCATGATGAATGTAGGTGTCAATGAAGGGAAGTCAACCCCCCATTGCAATGAGGATGGCTATGAAATCTCAGTTTTCATTATAGAACCACTCATGAGTAACTGATTCATAGAGGAATATGAGCCTAGCAGGACCACACTTGAGGAAGTTAGCAATGAGGACAAGGAGTCCATCATCATGGAACCATTTTGTACCTTAGGAGAAGAATATCTTTACTTAATAGAGCCTAGGAATCAAGAACAAGAAAAATGTGAACTGGAAAAGAAGTTGACTACAATAGAAGAAGGTCAAAGTGAGAGGAAGAAAGGAAAGAAACCAATCACTATGCAAGCAAAAGAAGAAGCATTGTTTGAAGTATCAGAGCACTTCAAAAAATGAGATAGAAGATATGAAAATCCTGATAAGAATGCCTAAAAGAGAAGCGCTCAAAAGAGAAGCTTATGACAATAAAGAGAAGACCAAAACAGTCATAGTAACCATAGAAGATGACAAAGATAGATGTACATATATCATGAATGATTTAAGTGAAGAAGAAGAATGTGAGATGATAGAATTGTCGAGAGAATATAGAGATGTACTCGCTTGGAGCTAAAAGGATTGGAAAGGAGTGGATCCAGATATCTATTCTTTTCAAATCCCAATGTCTTTGGAAGCCAAGCCTACCATGTAGAATGATAATTACACAGACAAAATCAAGGAGGAGATCAATCATTTGATAGAAGCCGATTTTATCTATGAAATCAAACATACTGAATGGGTATCTCCCATTTTGGTTATGCCAAAAAAGAATGGGAATTTAGGTGTGTGCATTGACTTGAAAAAAATTCAATGCATCCACTATAAGAGATAGCTATCCTCTTCCTATCACCGATCATCTCTTAGAAAGTGTAGCAAGCAAAGAAGTGTATAACTTTCTTGATGGATTCTTAAGCTACGATCAAGTGGCCATTGCCATGGAAGGCCAACATAAGACAAATTTTGCTATAGAATGGGGTATCTTTGCATTTGGTGTGATGTCTTTTAGGCTCAACAATGCACCTGCTACTTTTCAGAGGCTGATATGTCATGTGTTTAAGGAATTCTCGCAAAGAACTTAGATGCCTACATAGATGACCTGTGTGCTCACTCCAACATTAAACAAACCCACATCCCTAAGCTTAAACAGATCTTTGAGGAATGTAGAGAATATCATGTCTGTTTGGATCTAAAAAAGTGCATCTTCATGGTCAATGAAGGCAATATTCTAGGACACATAGTGTCAAGGAATTGGATATCAACAGAAAAAGATAAAAGCAAACCAATTGTAGAGCTCCCTAGACCAAATAATTTCAAGGAAGTAGAAGTTTTTATGGGTCATTCTGGTCATTACATACGCTTTATCCACATGTATGCTATAATCACAAAGACCCTCTATGACCTTCTGACTAACTTTGAGTGAAACAAAGAGTGTGAAAACTCTTTCAATGAGCTCAAATGATGATTATGTTCAACACCAATTTTGACAATGCCAGATTGGAGCAACCCATTCTATGTTCATATGGAGCCATCTAATTTTTTTATTGGATGTGTGCTGGCACAACCCATAAGTGAACGAAACATCAATCTTCCCATTGCTTATGATAGTAGGAAGTTGAATGCACCAGAGAGAAACTACATCACCACAGAGAGAAGGATTGGGCATGGCATATGTGGTCAAAAAATTTAGACATTATTTGCTTGCAAATAAGTTTAATTTTTTTAAGGGATCACTAGGATCTACTCTACCTAGTGAACAAACCTTGCAACACATGCCAATAAGTAAGATGGTTTCTCTTACTAATGGAATACGATTTTGAGGTAGTCATCAGGAAAGGAAGCACTCACCTTAGAGCGGATCACCTTTCCCCGCTGACTTCAAGAGAATCCCCGCAAGGAGTACGAGATGAACTTTCTAATGCTTACTTCTTCAACTTGGAAGTAGTACCAAATTGGGTGAGAACAATTGTGCCTATTCTCACTTTTGGACCCAGACATTCCATAATGTGAACTAAGGACAAAAAGATGGTCAAATTTCAAAAGTATCATATAATGGTAGGAAGTATATACAAATAGACTGATAAAGGAATTTTAGTTTGTTGTGTGGAAGAAGACGAATATGCTGAATGGTTGCAATTAGCACATGACCATGCATTAGAACAACACCAGTCAAAACACCGAACCCTACAGTCTCTGAAAAGATTAGGTGTGTATTGGCCAACTATGGAAGGAGACGTCTATAGGATGTGTAAGGATTATCCAACATGTATTAATAGACCTCCAATGGAGCATGCTAATTTGTATCAAGCATCTTTAGTACCGGATTGGAGCAGTCCACTAGTTGACTTTTTGAGGACAAAAACTTTCCCTCAAGAAATGAATTTGGAAAGAAGAAGAAATCTAGAACATGAGGCTCAAGACTATATGGTCATTGGAGATAATATATATAGGTGTGCACGAGACATATATCTCATACTATGTGTCCATGAAGGTGAGTATCTAAGGATATTAGAAACTACACACCAAGGCATGATAGGAGAACACTTTGGACCTGATCGAGTGATCAAAGCAATTCTGTTCTTAGGGCTTTGGTGGCCTTCATATGGATGCTCATACCTATGTAAAAACATTTGACATACGTCAAACAACTTATATATGATACGAAAATATGAGATGCCACTAAGACCCATGATGAGAGGACATGCATTCTCTAAGTGGGGAATAGACTTTTTAGGTCCTACTAATCCCCCATCCAAGATTTCACATGCTAAATAGATCATTGTTGCAATCGATTATCTGACCAGATGGGTAGAAGTTAAGGCAAGAAAGAAGAATGATGCACATACAAAAACAAAGTTTCTACTTGAAAATATATTCACAAGGCATGTATTATTGATAGAATTAGTAAGTGATCGTGGTACCCACTTCTTGAACGAAGTCATTGAATACTTACTACAAGAATTCATGGTCATCACAAGAAGTCTACCCAGAAGCTAACTGACAAGAATTCATGGTCACCTAGAAGCTAACTGACAAGAAGAGAGCACGAAAAAGATGTTATGCATTGTGTTGACCAAGCTTGTTAATAATAAAACATCTTGATTGGGAAAAATAGCTACATCATGCTATTTGGGCATATCGAGTTGCCTACAAAATGGTACTCAATGCCACTCTCTTTCAAATGATGTTTGGCCAGAGTGCAGTACTTCAAGTAGATTTTTTGATACCCACACTAAAGGTGGCACAAGAGTATCAATGGAATGGCAATGAGCTATCACCTAGAATCTTTGAACTAGGATGGTTGGGTGAAACCAGATTGAGAGTAGTTGTAGGAATATGCACTGCAAAAAACAGGAAAAAGATATATTTTGATACACATGTAAAAGACAAAGGATTAAAAGCAGGCGGCATGGTCTTAGTGTATACATTGAATCAACATGCTTGAAAGATGGAAAAGCATGTATACTGTTGAGGTTATGTGATGTCGTGGCAAAAGCTTGTTCACTAACAAGACTGTAGAAAATTGCCACTCCTTAACTAGAACTAAGCTAAAGTGATATTAGAACACCTCTATAATCATCAGTAGCTTAGCAACCTGAAAACTTTACTACTGTTTTAGTGAACTTTGAAAATTCACTTTATAGAAAGCTTTGCATTTCTTTCAAGCTTTAATTCTGAATTGATTTACTTCAAACTTTACACTACTGTGTTTGCTTACAGTTGGATAATCTTTCCGTCACTTAATTGTGCCAAAACTGTGTTTTAAACTCACCACAATATCACCAAAACTTCACCGGAATGTTACCGGACTGTCACCGTAATCTTATCGAAATCTTACCGGAATCAACTACAATTCTGTTTTTGATTACTTCAAATGGTTATAATTGAAGTAAGGAAGTAATACCTGAGCTTCCTTCACTGAATGAACTCTTTTTGAAATTTGAGAAAAACCTTCACCAGTTCTGGATGTCTTTACGGTCAGACTTTGTACTGTGTACATGTCCCGTTTCATAAAACTCTTTTGATTAGTTTGTAGTTCAAACTCCTAGCTTCAAGATGAGCTAAATTCAGAAATGCATTCTTTATATCCAGCTGACTTAGCTTCCATCCTTTTGATGCTGCTATAGAAATCAATGTCCTTATGGTTGACATCTTTGCCACCGGACTAAATGTCTCATCATAATCTATGCCATGTGTTTGAGCATAGCCTTTGACCACCATCTAGCTTTGTATCTGGATATCCTTCCATCTGCAAGCTTCTGAACTTTGTAAACCCATTTATTTCCAATCACTTTCTTACCATTTGGTTTTGGAGCAAGCTCCCAAGTCTTGTTCTCTTCCAATGCATCGAACTCCTCCTTCATTGCTTCTTCCCATTTTTTCTTACCTTTTGCTTCACTGTAATTCTGAGGTTCTTCATCTTCCTTTACTAAGTAAGCATAGTTCTTCTAAGTCAAATAAGAAGTGTCATAGGACTACCTTATCAGTTGTTTCCTAACTCTGTTTGACCTTCTTGGTTCAAACTCTTCATATGTATCTGAATACATATCTTCATCAAATCTCGGTCCATCTTCATTTCTCATACCCGATCCAATCCTGGACGTACTTGCCTGCATATGATCTTCATCTTCATTCACCTGCATATTTGATTTACCTTTTTCAATTCTTCTCATCTCTTCTTCAAGTGTTTCAACACTATGCTCTTTATCTGTATACCAGCTCTTTCCTTCATCAAATGTCACATCTCTGGAAACAATAAACTATTTGGTTAGAGGACTCCATAGTCTATAACCCATCTGCTTTTCATTATCCAATGAACATGTATTTTTCAGCTTTTGGTTCAAGCTTATGTCTAAGTTGTGATGATACATAAGCATAAGCTACTAATCCAATATCCATCTTGTTGCATCATCAATAAAAAGAACATAATACCTTGAGCCACTGATAGATCCTTCTTTTGTCGGTCCCCATACATCTGTATGTATGAGCTCTAGTACACCATCGTGTTTGTACCCTTTCTTCAGAAATGGTAACCTGTGGGCTTTTCCCATCTGACAGGCTTCGCACTTGTGAATCGTATGTTGATTTTTCATATTTGATAATCCTCTCATGGATTGTTTCTCCACCATTGTTTTGATTCATGTTTCATTAAAATGTCCTAACCTCTTATGCCAGAGGTCTAACTCTGTAAATACCTCATCACCATGTGTGATCAAGGCTTGACCAACATTCCCTTGTACTTTAAGAGTAAAAAGTCTACCTTCCTTTTTACCATGAACAATTTGTTTGTATCCATTCTCTAGATCTTCAACAAATACTCCTTCATTTGTAAACCTGACTTGAAAACCTTTTTCTACTATCTAACCCACACTGATCAGATTCTTCGGGATTGTTGGAACATACAAAACATTTGTTAGTAGGTCAGCTCCATTTTTACACTTTACTTTTCCAATTGACCTTACATTATGTTTTGTATTATCACCTGTTTGTACTGTATGATTTGAAATACCTCCTTCAAGTTCTGATAACAATTCTATATCTCCTGACAAATGATTTGAACAACCAAAGTCAATATAGAATACCTTGAGGTCTTCATTCTCTGACATACTTATTGAGTTCATCATCAACGTTCTATGACTGTCATTCTGCATATCATTCGCATAGTTGTAGTAGCTAGTGTTGTGAGACTGATTCTGTCCCCAACTTCTTGCTCCATCTCTACCATATCCACCTCTTTGACTTTGTCTGCCTCTTTGATATCTTCCGCTTCTGCCTCTACTATTGTTATTCTGATTCTGACTTGATCCTTGATAATTATGCCAGCAATCATGAGCCAAATGATTGCTTAGTCCACAGATCCATCAAGTCTTCTTGTTGTTAGTCTGATTACCTCTTCCTTTTGTATTTCCTCTTTTTCTGACGTTACCTCTTCCTCTTGCATAATTTGCTTGGGTAGTCATCTCTTCTTCATCTTTTTCTTTACCTTTATCACCTTTCTTCTTATTCTTTGTATACATAGCCGAACTATGTCCTTTATCTCCGTCTGTCTTCAAATCTTGCTCAAACGTTAACATTAGTCCAAGCAACTGATTCAAATCTGGTACAAAATGATTTAAAGAAAGAACCTTTCTGTTCTTCAGAACCTTTTCAGCTCTGATACCACTTGTTGAGGTTATGTGATGTCGCGGCAAAAGCTTGTTCACTAACAAGACTGCGGAAAATTGCCACGCCTCAACTAGAACTAAGCTGAAGTGATATTAGAACACCTCTATAATCATTATTAGCTTAGCAACCTGAAAACTTTACTACTGTTTTAGTGAACTTCAAAAATTCACTTTATAGAAAGCTTTGCATTTCTTTCAAGCTTTAATTCTGAATTGATTTACTTCAAACTTTACACTACTGTGTTTGCTTACAGTTGGATAATCTTTCTGTCACTTAACTGTGCCAAAACTGTGTTTTAAACTCACCACAATATCACCAGAACTTCACTGGAATGTTACCTGACTGTCACCGTAATCTTACCAGAATCTTACCGGAATCAACTACAATTTTGTTTGTGATTACTTCAAATGGTTATAATTAAAGTAAGGAAGTAATACATGAGCTTCCTTCACTGAATGAACTCTTTTTGAAGTTTGAGAAAAACCTTCACTAGTTCTGGATGTCTTTACGGTCAGACTTTGTACTGTGTACATGTCCCGTTTCATAAAACTCTTTTGATCAGTTTGTAGTCAGACTCCTAGCTTCAAGATGAGCTATTACTCATGAAAATCTTTACACTTTGCTGCGAGATCTAACTCTCAGAAGTACCAGAAAATGTTTACTGAGAAAAAACTGTAATTGTTAACGAACTTTCACAATAACATGAAATACACTCAGACTTCTTCACATACGAAGAATGCGCTCAAATTTCCACATGAACATGTGTTTTCTATTAGAGAAGATGTGTACAAAATAGCTTGGCCTCACTTTGCTCATAGCTATGGAAAAATCTCCTACTCTGAGTAGTTATTCCTTACCATCTCTCTCAGATGAATACCCGATAGTTCAGGTTCTATTATTCATCTTTATACGCAATCTCTGGCGTCTTCTATATCACTTTCCTCAGTTTCTATATGCGCTATTCTATTCCAGTTCTATGCATGCATATGCTCTCTCTACTCTCTCCATCTTCCTCACATACTCATCTCATATATATACATTTTGTTCCGAGATTCAAAACTCGTATTTCTGGAAGTTTCTATGAACTATATTAGAGTCGTGAATTTGTCGCTTCACTAAGGCTTAATTTTCTGACTGTTTTTTGTTTCTGCTTTTTCTTTGTCTTTCTTCATCTTTATGTCTCTCTGTATGTCAAATTTGTGAGTGATTCTTCAACATATACGGACCAATGATCATTAATAGGATATCAACAAGTGGAGCAATCCTACTAGCTACCTTAGAAGGCAAAATCTTACCAAGTTACATCAGTAGTTGTAGAGTAAAGCTTTATCAAAAGCCATTAATTAAAGAAATGGTAAACTTACTCAATATAGCAAAGAAGTGCAAGGAAGAAGATAAACAAATCTATGAAGAGGCTCAGGCAGAGGCCTTAGAACATATCTGAAACATGAAGTTGAGAAGACAAGGTATAGATAAGAGTGGGCACGTGAATCATGAAGCTCCAAGGTATCATATGGTTGTGCTAGATAAAGAGTGTTTCCTCTCATCACATAATCAATAGAAGTCCTTTTATAACCATAGAATTAGGACATGTCATGATTGCAAAGACAATAAAGGCATTGATTGACTCAGGGATAGCCACTAGCATTATTAGATTCTCTTGCTATCAGGACATGGAATTGTTCATCAATCCTATTGAAGCTCATCTTGTAGGATTAGGAGGAGTAGAAACCCCTTGAGTGGCTGAGGTAGAGCTTCCTATCTCCATCCAAGATGTCCATATGACAATCAAATTATTAGTGTGTCATGATGATCTTATTGAATCTCTCATCCTGGTTTAAGACTAGATTTATGATCATGCAGTCAACTAAAACTTAAGAAGTGGACTTCTTGAGGTTTTGGTAAATAACCAACAAGTCACAATAGAACTAGGCAACTGCACAATCAATAATCCATTAGTTACAAAAAATTCTAGTTCTTATAAACATGAAGGAAAGGACATTGTTCTTGTCCAAAACTATGTGATGTAGAAGCATGTAGTTGTTGACAAACAAGCAAAAGAGAGAATGGAACTCCCTTCTCTCCCAAAAACACCAGTAGCCTCTATACCCCAAGGAAGGAGGCACAAGGAGCAACCCAAGAAGAATATGGAATCCCAAACACAAAAGGCATCTCAAGGCAGAGCAATTCATGGTATGAAGTAGATCTGGAGATGCAAGGATGAGCACCCACCTGCTCGCTTGTTCAGACCACCAACACTAAGGAAGTGGTTGATGAAACCAAATTGACCAATGGCAATGCATCCAAGATGTCATTCACAATGTGTACTCTCCATTTGGGTACTGAAGAGTTCAATGAAGGAGAACCAACATGAACAAATTTGGGTGCCTAAGACTTGTTTCAAGGCTCATATAAATAGACATAAGCTCACAAGGTTCAAACAATCTTCATCAACCTTAACCTCATCTCAACCTATATCAAAAGCTCTTGCAAACACACCATCATGTAAAATCCTCCCTAGATTCATTAAAAAATGGGTACCCAAAAGTCTCGTATACAAGTCAACTCATAAGTGAAACTCTTACATGTACGTGAATGCAGCACTCGTAGTCCCATAGTGGAAATGTGGAAAGTCAAATCATTTCACAAACCACAAGATTCCACATCATAACAACTTTGTACATTACTAGATGCATACGGAGTCCACTGCATGATCCGAGTATGCATCTATGTTACACACTGACCACACTAACTTTAACCCCACATTAATTCCACCTTTCACTCACGAGAACATTCACACTGCACACATAGGTTCAAGCCCACTTGTGTTGGTGTTGTATAGGGAGCAATTTCATCCAATTTCTCATACAACACTAATATGATTATTCTTATTCTAGCAGATCAACCAAGGCTATGATTGTGATAGATTATGGTAGACATTGGAAGCTTGCTAGTGGCAAAACTTCCTATAGATAGACCTATGCAATTTCAAAATGTACGACACAAACCTATTTAGGATCCCCCATCGGACAAACAAAAAAGGTGAATCCCCACTCACACTGGTTTAATGAAATGGGAGGACAACTAGGAGATGCTACTCATATTTGGGAATCGAAGTGTGAATTCAACAATGTGTGGGGATGCTTCCAATTTTTTATGCGAGAATTTAAAAAACTCCAGAACACTCTTGAGCTTCAAGTTATTTTTCAAAGAGAAAGATTAGCTAACTAGTTTAGCTAACCATTACCCAAGCCTCATTTTATGCGATGTTATTATCTTGTATCTACATTACAAGCGAGTATTGTGAAAGAAACCCTAGGTACATTTGTCATTCCCACCTTACCACACAATAATGAATTGAAAAAGTTCAAGCTCACTTTGAACTTGGTACAGGAGGCACTCAACATGCAAGGCATGCACATTCCCTCAGATAAGGAAACCTTGATACCAAAATACATGAAGAACATAAATATAGTAATGTTGAAGGACATGGCTGCCATGACACCTAATATCTCAGTGCCCCATCAGGCTTTGTATGCAACATTTCACATTTTGAGGACAGGATCTCTTCACATAGACCCATAAGAAAATATGGTTCAGTCTATATTTGGTAGAAACTTTGGGATTAACATTTAATCTTCCGACATGGATCATCAACTAGTTATATGGAGCTAACAACATATGGTTTCATAAACCTATTTCGAATGAATGTTGTGCAATCACGCAAATAGTGTATAAATGTTTGTCTTATGATGTTCCCATCAAGAAAACTTTGACATGGGCTCAGCTAGAGTTATTCAAGGGTCGAATCGAAGAGCTTCAACACATCAATCAAAGAGAACGTAAGATAACCTTCCTTGTGCCCAACCAAGGGGTGTAATCATAACTACAGAGATATCCCCAACGAGAGAGCACACCATTCCTCCATTCACTATGCAATTACAAAGGTTCAATGCTGAAGACACATCCATAGCAGGGTTGTCAGTTCCCCCATTTTTTTATTGACTTTGAGTTTCAACCTAAGGGAAGCCTAGAAGAATTGGGCATCTTTGACTTTGAAAAAATGTTACAAGACACTCAATTAATGGATATGGAAATTTACTCAAAGCCAAAGCCTACAACTAGAACATCACAAAGGATGGGACAAGGTCTATGAACAGAAGGAAGACAAGTGCATTGGGAAGACAATGAGCAAAGAACATTGTTGCAAAAATGAGATAGATCATAGATGGTAGATGAAGAGCAAAGAGAAGATGATGAAGAAGAAGGTGCCCTTTTTTATAGGACACAATTCCAAAGGTTATATAGCACAATAACAAGTGTACAAGAAATAGGCAGATTCTTATTCCACATGAGTCAATTACTCGTCAATCACATATTGGATGAAGAAGGTGTCAACCCATAGTTCATCGAATCTCTCCATCTTCTAGCAAAGACATGTGGAATAGTCAAAGCCATCCACACCATGATGCAGTGACCATGGCCTCAATACGACCATACACAAGGCCCACATCGAGAAAGAACATTCAAATATGTATGTCACAACTTGAGGCCATAACTACACACAAAGTAGCCCCTACCACAATAGTTGATCTGACAACCGAAACCTTTGTCCAAACCTCGCATATCTCATTTCTGCACTCTCCATCTCCACCCCAGACCCAAGAAACCCAAATCATACTTAATCAAAACCACTCACACCGAAGCACCAATTTTTCATACCTAATCCAATTCCCACCTCATGTCGAAGTGACAATAGGCTCGAGCTTAGTTTACTCTATGTGGAAGAGTTGGAATAAGGTGAAACAATTTGTCAAGATCAATGAAGATTGGAAACGGGCAACTGATATTAGATAAAATGATTCAATCTCATTCCCTATCAAGGACATCAGAGGTGGTGAGTCTTCGAACCTCCAAAAAGCTAGAAAGTTTTGGAACAAAGGTTTTCGTTTGTGGAAACACCTCTAAAGTCAAGAAACATGCCAATGGATTAGGTTTGAAGACATTGACTTACCTAGGAGAGTGGACTATGAAGAATGGTGCCTATTGTAGAGTAGATACAATGCTTGGGAGTGCTCAAGGACTCGTCTCATTATTTGCCATGACTCCCCTCACCTTGAGGGTCTGAGATGGCACAACGGAAAAGTCTTGATAAAATTCTGAGATACAAGAAGAATGTGGACTTTCATGTCATGCTTAATAAGAGATGGTGTTCAGATTGGTTGAGTTTTAGGTGGGATTTTAAGTTCCAATACCTTTGGCATCCCCTCATGGAGATAAAAAATAAGTTTTTATGTGGGAAACCCTCCACCATGGAATTAGGACCAACGTAAAAGCTAACAAAATTTGTGGAGCCCCTCCATGGTGTGAATGGTGCCTTCATGGCAATGAGGACTTGGGACACCTCTTCTTTTCATGCCCCATGTCTATGTCGGCCTGGCGGTTCCTTGGGAGAATCATGTTGCTATAGGACAAATCAACTGGAAGCAAACATTATTGGGTGAAGTGATCAATTGTTCCTTAGCATTGTGGAACGCTATGAGAGGCAAGGCCATCTAGAAGATTTGGAAAGAGAGGTGTACTACCATCTTTGGTAGCCCTCCTAAGGAATGGTCGATTGAAAAATCACTTTTCCTTTTAGGCAAAAGAATTCCCAATTGTAAGAGGCCCCTACCTTTTAGACATCATAGAGTGTTTTTCGTTGAAAGAAACTAGATTAAAAGCAAGTGAGACCCCCATGAGGGAGATGATAGGGTTATCAACCTTCTTTGTAATGTTTTCTAGCTACTTTTAAGCAACCCTTGCTTTATCGCATTTGGGAGTCCCCATGGGTGATGGACCTGTTCACTTGTAAAGTTGTTCTTTCTATTAATTTAAGTTTGGGAGAGTAGGTGGTTGCCGAAATCCTTTTTGGAAAAAACTTGAATGAAAGTTATAGCGTATAAATTGCCTTGCGTAACAAAACATTTAGCTAGGATATACCTTCAACATGATTAATCGATTTACTAGCCGTCTTCCTTAATTCTTATATGTTTCAAGTTGTTGCATGTACGAAATTTATTACCACAACAACTTTCATAATTATCTTAAAAAATATAGCTGCCTAGTGTATCTTATGTTTTTCTTATATTTATTCAATGTGTATGTATTTTATATTATGTTGGATTAGAAGAACAAGATGAACTTTTGGCGTCTATCTTATAGCAGATATAACTTCTTTTGTGTACACAATAGTCTGCTAGCACAAGAGAGATCATGATATATATATATATATATATATATATATATATATATATATATATATATATATATATATATATATATATATATATATATATATATATATATATATCGAACATATCATCATTTTATGCATATTATATTGCCAAGTCTAATAATAGCGTTCACCTTTTACGCTTGCATGGACTCAAGTAGCAAACAACTCAAGTAGCAATCCTCTGAACTCAAGTAGCAAACAACTTGTTATTCAGAGATCCTTCTCACAAAATTATCAGATCCATGGTTTAACATTTTATATTGAACTTACGTTAGTGAAACTCATACTAATGTTCCTTTTTTTTGGGCTTATACTAACAAGAGCATCAAAACAATCATTCTCGTTTACTAAATGAGCTCATCACAAAAATATGCAGTATGCCACGTGTAAGAAGTTAGAAAGCTTCATAAGCGTAGGGTGTATACAAAGACAAGCAAGAGAACCTGGTGTTAAAGTAGCTATAACAAGCCTTTGGTTGTAAAGAAATTATAAAGATGAAAGTATTTCATTGTAGAGAGGTCAAGTATATGTTATTTTAGCCACAAATATGTTTTCAAAAAAATTTCTCACCATGTTTTGAATGTCTAGGCACACGATTTAATTTTTCAAACTGGTCTAAAAACTAGGCATGATTTACTGTTTTTGCTTTTCATTGTTTATAACTCTCCATTGGTATAGCCCATCATCAAATCATCATAAGTGTACATCTGCTTTAGTAGGTGATGGAATTATTTTGCGGCAATGATTTTTAGAATATTCAGGTCAAATCATAATTATTGCACAGATGTGGATCTTGCATTCACGACAATTCTCCTCAAAAATCAGAGCGCAAGCCACAATTTTATCTGCTTTCCTCCTCTGCAAAATAAAAGCAACGATAGAGGATTTAAAAGGGCTTGGTATATGGCAGGACTTCCTGTTTCGCCGCGTATCTGTATCTGCTCTTCAAATCGCTCTGTTGGGTACTGGACGATGGCTATTTATAAAGAATGCTTATAATAAGGAGCCGGAAGTATTCGCTTCCATTGTTGTGAATGCTTTCGTCGTAGTTCTTTACATCATAATCTCGCTCTCGAAACATTCTGCTGTGATTGTTCGGTCTTTCATTCTTCCAGGTCGCAAGAATGGCAAAGACGGAGTTGCAATACTTTTCTGCTTTTAATACAGAGAAAAGCCAGAGATTGTTGGAGAGCATCACAACGTTGAACACTCAATGGAGGGCAGGAAGCGAATTGCGGTCGACCCAGGCTCTCATTTAAGGAATGGCTCGATGGTGACCTGGTTGTACGGGTAGAGCACTTATTCCAGTCGATAAGCATCCTGGGTTCTTGAATGCCAATGAAAGTATCAGAGTTCTAAACTTGAGGAAGCATCTGAAGAATGCTGGGGGTCTCAACCGTTGGCTTTACTCTCTTCGTCTTGAACAGTTCATGGATGTGTTCGACAATGGATGTTTATAACATTTGGAACACTGTGTGCTGGTTGGTTGGTGTATGGAGGTTATTAGAACATCGGGAATTCCCTTCTTTGCTTGGAAGTTGGGACAAGCGCTATATTATTTGCTCTCTGAATATATACTCTCTCTCTCTCTCTCTCTCTCTCTCTCTCTCTCTCTCTCTCTCTCCAACACACACACACACTTTATTATGAATGGATGCCTTAATGGATACGCCGAGCGTGTAAGAACATCGGCTATTCCCTTCTGTGCTTGGCGCATCTGCTGTATCATTCACTATCGGGATATTTAAGATTTGTTTCTCTCTGACAAGAAATTGCCACAGCCTTGATTCAAGAATGACGAAGGCACGATTGGAGCACTTGATTGCTGTGGAGTGGCAGATTATCTCGGGGCGCGTACACCACAGTTCGTTTTCCGTCATCGAGCAGGAAAGGGCGAACTTGCAGCAGAAATGTGAGACCATTAAGTTCTGACTTCTGAGCATGGACTTGGAGACGTTGCAATATGAATGTGATCCCGAAAATGATTGCAAGTCATGCGCGAAAGCAGAAATAATAGAGTCCCTACACGCCATCAGTCAAAATGCTTCAGCCGTCCCAAGACGCCTGCTCTAGTGGTTGAATCCCTCGCCTCTTGAGGCGGGGGCGTGGGTTCAACCCCCCAGTGCTGCGGGACATGTATACTGCCTTCGGGCGTGTCACTCTGCTGTGCCTTCGGGTCGTTTACCCCGTTGTAAGTCCTTCCCGGTCTGTCTAACCCCTGTTCTTGTGGGATAAGGGGGGTCCCATGGGTACTATGCCCTTCCTTGTACAGTTGTAATTTCAAAGTTAAAGCCCGGGGGAGTAGGCCTCGGCCGAACCTCCATTTAAAAAAAAATAAAAAAAAATGCTTCAGCCAGAAACGTTGGAGTATTTGGTGAAGAAATCCCAGTGCGTGGCAACTCCTCGAGTGGGGTGCTTGATAGACTTAATAATAAACTTAACTATTGGAGGGGTTTGCAAATTAATCTTGCTGGCCGGGCCATGGTGATCACATGTTCTTCATATCTGCAATCATATACTTTCTTTCGTGTTGGAGGCCGAAGGATCAAGAATTAGCCAAATTGAAAAGTATTTGTAGGAACTTTCTCTAGATTGGGGACCATAACAGGAAGGGAGTGCCTAAATCAAATGGTCCATATGCACTAGTCGTAAGGAGAGTGGAGGTCTGGGTATTATGGACATTGGCAGCATGGCCAGTAAACTTGTAACAAAGTGGATGATTAAGGCCTGGTGCAACAAAGATTCCTCTTGGGCCACATTAATTTTCAGAAACACGAACGTGATTACTCTGGTGGACTACCCTAGATGGAAAAACCTCAACATCCTCACGGTCTTATTCTCTCCGATTCCGGTCTCACCCAAAGGATCGATCCTGGTAAGATCCTTGTGGATGAGTTGGAACAGATTCAAACCTCACATCAGAATCAGTGAAGATTGGAAGTGTAATAAAGTAAGTCTATGATCCAAGGGTCTGGCCGGTTCAGACAGATCTGAAATCGGACACCGTTTGGTCATCCGTGTGTATGACCAAAGATCTCGAGTTTTGACTTACTAGGAGGTCTTGTGCTCTTGTGAACAAGTGAACCACTTAGCTTAGTGGTTAAGTCTCAAGGATGTGAAGGACGAGGTCTTGGGTTCAATCCCCATGAGGTACATGGGAAGAGTATTTTGCCCAAAGAGCTCTAGAACCTTCTAGAAGCATCCACTGGACACTTGGCGCACATGTAGTTACATGGCTGACACTTGGCTGGTTAGTATCCACCTGCCCAAGAAGGTAGTCCCCTGGAGAGAGCCATATATAGAGGCATTTGGTTGGGAGGAGAGTCATCTCTCTAGTAGGTGGTGGTCGTAATCCTTGTTCTCTTGCATTGGCATGAACATATGCTTTTGCATGTAGATACATGCATTTGCATGGAAGAATGGAATGCTGTTTGCAAGTAGATATGAAAATGTACTCTCTTAGTATTTAGCTTACTTTGTAAAGCTCGCAGTTTGACATTAGGGAAGACCAAGGACTAGTTAGTTGCAAAGACATACTAGTTCTAGTTTGCAACTCAAGTAATTAGTCAATTTCTTCCCAAGTCGATACTCTACTATCAAAGATAAATACTTAATGACAATTAAGTATGTTAGATGTCTTGCTAGGTATGAGTAAGCACTAGAAGAAAGTTAAGTAATAAATTTCCTTGATGACCAAGAAAATTTAATTACTTGCAAACTCTTTTGTGATGTATGATGACTCTAAGTCCTGGATGTACTTAGAAAGTCATGCGGATAAAGCTTTAGTTGATTAGTTATATATTTTATGTAACTTCTCAAGCATCCCAAGGTTGGATGAGAACATCAACTATATTTCCAAAGTTCCATGAGCACTCTTCTATTTAGAAGATTTCGAAAGTTTTAAAGAAGTTTCTTGTGGTTTCAAGATTTATATCTCATGATGAAACCTCGGTAAGTGACTTTTTGGAATAGAGATACGAAATAGTCAAGCCTTCTATTTCATGTGAGATCATTCTCCTACCATGTTTAAGATGAATTTATTTTTGGGAAGGTAGATGTTCCAAGTAGAGGATCTTAATTGATTCATGAACTCTTCCCAAAATACACATAAATTCATATTATATGATAGGTCCAAGGAAGGATGAAAGCAAAACCTCTTTAGGATATAAATGTTCTGCCAAGATATAAAGGTACCAAGCTTTTATAAATTTTTATTTGATTTCATCTCAAGGAGTGATGGAAATCAAAAGTTAAACCTCAACATCAATTGATCCTTGATATCAATAAAAGGATGTTAGGTTCTATAATTGCATCTCTGGTAAATGATGCAACTAGCTAAGCAATCTTTAGGAAATAATATAAGTTCCTAAAGACTTGAAGCAAGTATGAACTTTTCATTTAGGAGTAGAAAGTTCCAAGAAATGGATCTTAAATCCATGAACTTCTCCTAAACAAGTTATAAAGTTCAAAGTGTTCATAGTTGCATTACTATTGGATCAATCAATAGATGCTTGGACTTTAAACATAAATTTGATTAGTGAAATATGTTTAAAGGACTCTAGTAACATCTAAAGATTGACCAATAATAATGAGTTTTGTATCAAACTCAAGAATACAAGTCGATATCACATAAATGAAAGTTCAACTTAAACTTTCATACTGGCAAATGTGATATTTCGTCTCTAGTTTGATACTCAGGAAATAAATACAATTGAATCAGTAAATTTTTTGGATATCATTTGAAAGAATTTCTTTTAAATATTCTTTTTGCAAAAGATTCCAAGATGAATCATTTGCTCAAGTTATTTGATTCCCTAGAAGGAATCTCAAGTCTTTGAAGAAATGGCATTCTTTCAAGTTTTGAGAATGAAATTCTTCATACTATAAGTAGTTCCCTAGACGTCCCAAACCACTAGAAGTGGTATTTCAAGTCCTATTTGTGATATAACCTAAAGGTATATCAAAGATTCTTAGCTTTGGAATCTGAGAGGCATAAGTGTATGCTTGGACTTGAGAAAGATCTCTAAAAATCCTGCAGGTAAGCAAAGAAGCTTAAAGATAGTTTAAGAGATCTTAAAGATAAAGACTATAAGTCTTTATTTTTATCGCAAGATCAACCAGACTTGATCAAACTTGGCCATGATTGTCCAAGTAATGTGCAAATGAACTACTTTGTAGATTGCCCAAGTATTGGCAATAAAATTCCTTTTGGGAATTATTCACTCAAGTTCCATTTATTGAATGGAAAAAATTGTGAAAAAAGTAAACTGTTCCAAGTCTGAACAGAGTAAAGAAATTCCAAGAATGTAGTCTGCAACCGTGAAGACGGTACTTAAGTCTGTAGAAGGTAAAACATAAGTGTTTGCCTATCCTTAAAGGGATTTTGGTACAAATCCAGAAAGCATGAGCGGATGCTTAAGACTAAGGCAGTAGAGAGATTCCTGTAAAAAGCCCCGGCCGGGATAGGTACCTAAAAGCACCAGTATAGAAAGGAATCTAAAGACAAGAAGTCATAAACTCTTGTCGCTACAAAATTGGTCAAGAATAACCAATTGAACTTGAATTTGAGAAATTCAAGTACTTGGAATTCTGATTGGTTTTCATTCGAAAGCCCCAGTAAAGAAGAATTGATATTCTGTCATGAGGTTTTCAAGTTTCCAAGGCAAAGCACATGATTATGAGGTGATCATGCGAAGGAATCAAAACCTGGGAAAATCTAGTTAGAGGTAATGCCTGAAACTTCCAATTTTTGTAAAAGAATTCAGGTACTCTATCAAGAGATGTTTAGACTTTAGGATAAGAATCACCCACACATTAATGTGAATATAAAATAGGGTGGTATGGGACACCAGATTTTATACTCAGATTGATGTAGGAAAGATGGAATGGGACATCGGACCATGGGATGATGATTATCTTTTAGTCCTAGTTTGGATTTTGAAGTTAGGTTTCATCCTCAAGGGAATTAAGACTTCAAGGAAAAGTTTAATTCGTAAAGGATGAAAGTAGTATCTTACGATACTTCTAGGTAACTTCAAGATCAAGGAAACTGAAGATATGAAGTAAGTAACTTCCAAGATCTTCTTAAGACACTTCAAGCTTAAGTGTTATTGATCAAAAATATTTGATAAATTTCTAAAAGAAGTTGGACTTTTACTTTGAGTTGATCTTTTCAACTAAAGATTTAATTGACTAAGACAAGCATCAAGTTCCTAGTGTAACTTGATAAAATTCACTCTTTTAGACTCAAAGAAATGCACAAGAATTGCATTCACGGAGTCAAAAAGATTGAATGTGACCTGAACTTAGTCTCAAGTGAAGCATTATTTGAATACAAAACTCATCAGCATAACCTCAGTGGGTCGACACACTGATGTTGGTTACCACACTAGTATCTTGTGGTTGGATGATGTTTTTTATTTGCTTTGAATCTTTTTGAGAAGCTAGCTTATTTCTCTTAAAGATAAAATCAATGCTTCAATATCTTATTGAAATAGATCGTTGAGAAGTTAAAGTCCTGAGTCAGCTAGACTTTGACTCATAGCAAGTTTATGTATGTGCGAAGTTTGAATTGGTTGTACAAAGTCTTAGTTATCTCTTTCCGCTTTCCAAATCTTTTGGAATTGGCTCAGACATGGTATCTGATTCCTTTTGCAAAAGACCAGGGTTAGCCGGTTAGAATAAAATAACTAACTTGAACATCCTAGATAGATGTTATGTACAAGAACCTTTTCAATCTTCAAAAGATGATAAGTCTAAGTAGACTTATTCATTTGATTTTTCTTCAAGTTATAGCATAAATAATTTCCTAGAGTCCAGTATACTCTAGAATCAAGAAGTTAGGAATTGCTCATTAGATTGACAATTCCCAAGAACTTTCAGTTAAAAGTCTTTGAGAAAAGTGTCCTAAGTTGGACAATTTTCATTTTGAATTTGAATTGGTGAAGTTAGTATGGTTGATTCCACCGAAATGGTAAACTTTCTCCTACAGTTTACAAAGGATTTTTAAACTCAAAAGGACAAAGTAGTCCTCTAGTCGAGTGAAAAAATCAAGTAACTGTTAGATAAAAGTAAACCATCATACAGACATCTAAAGTTAGATGTATGGGACAACCAAACTTCAAGTTCTCCAAAACAAATTCAAGTGAATCAAGAATTCTCAAAGTCTTGCGAGGGATAAGAATCCCACCTTCATTACTAAGCCCATGCACCAGTTATGCCTAGAAATGGACTAGTAATTTGAATCCACCTAATTCACATGTTTGTGCCTAGATCGCACATCGAAAAACTGTGAATTAGCCAGGGATATGTGTTTAAATCCACCTTTATTATTCATTCACTATTTTGTACTTTAACTAGTTTATTAAAGTGCAAAGCAAGATAGTGTTTAGAAACATTTGGGCAAGGATGCCACCACAGAGATGAGACATGTTCTTCCAGTTCTAGAACATGACCATGTTCTTCCAGTTTTAGAACATGAGGCTCGGGGGTTGCCTACAGTATGTATATAGCTCTATTTTCGAGGACGAAAATATTTTCCAAGGGGGGAAGAATGTAATAAAGTAAGTCTATGATCCAAGGGTCTGGCCGGTTCAGACAGATCTGAAATCGGACACCGTTTGGTCATCCGTGTGTATGACCAAAGATCTCGAGTTTTGACTTACTAGGAGGTCTTGTGCTCTTGTGAACAAGTGAACCACTTAGCTTAGTGGTTAAGTCTCAAGGATGTGAAGGACGAGGTCTTGGGTTCAATCCCCATGAGGTACATGGGAAGAGTATTTTGCCCAAAGAGCTCTAGAACCTTCTAGAAGCATCCACTGGACACTTGGCGCACATGTAGTTACATGGCTGACACTTGGCTGGTTAGTATCCACCTGCCCAAGAAGGTAGTCCCCTGGAGAGAGCTATATATAGAGGCATTTGGTTGGGAGGAGAGTCATCTCTCAAGCATGTGGTGGTCGTAATCGCTACGCTGTTGCAGGAAGTGGGCTGCAGGTATAAGACAAAATGACACTATTTGGTTCCCGATCCAAGGCATGAGAATCGTGGAGCCTTGGAATGTCTTAAGTACCAAGAGACTATGGAATAAGGAAAGGAGATCAACTTATGGATACTTGTGTTATGTGGGAGATAAGTTAATTTCTTGGTGTTCAAAGAAGCAACACACAGTTGCTTTATCATCTACAGAAGCAGAGTACAAAGGGATGGTTGAAGCTGCAAAGGAAGTGATATGGCTTAAAACTCTGATGAAGAGTTTTGACATCATTCAGAGTACACCTACTATTCATGGAGATAAAATGAGTTCATTGTATTTAGCTGCTAATCCTGTTTTTCATGCCAGGACTAAACACATTGAGATTCAATACCATTTCCTAAGAGAGAAGGTGATGAATAAAGAGATTGAAGTCATACATACTTCAACAAAAGGTCAGATAGCTGATATGCTAACCAAAAGCTCGGATGGACCAAAGCTACAGAGATTTAAAGACATGGCAGGTATAAAGAAGATAGAGAAAACCTCAATTGATGATTGAGGGGGAGCTGTTGGTGCAGGGCAATCAACAATTGAAGTTTTAATGAAGGTTTGGAAGTCAAGGACTGAAGGAAAATTCAAGTTGTGAAGCATGAAGGAAGAATACATCCAGAAGATGAAGAGGTGTACACATATGTACATTAATACAGAGATAGTTCACTTATACTTTTGTATAGTTATGATATTGTAAATATTTGCCTATATATACAAGTAAAAAGTCGGGGCAAATATGAGAGAGCATGAGAATAGAGAAATCAGTAGTTGTATGATTCATTAGACATCTTAGAAGTGAGTTGAGTCTCTCTCATCACTCAGTTGTAAATTTCTTCAGGAATGGAAGAAAAGTTGCACCCGATGTTTCTAAGCATTCTCCTTCTGTGCTTAATCATTTCAAGAAATCTTTTGTAGATGTCTAAGTCCATAGTTAATGAGTTTATGGTTAAAGTTGGAGAGCCTAATTGTAAACAGGATGTGAGAATTATGTGTAGGAACATTCATATGTGAAGAAGTATTCACGGGTTCCTGAAACAGGCACAAACTTTGATGTTAATGTTTTGGTCAGTTCTCCTTCCAGAGTGTAACGTTTTGAGCAAGCAAGCACTCAATCTTTAAGTTGGAAGGTAAGCTATCTATGGCTAAAAGCATTTTCATAAACAGGTTCTAGATTGAGAGAACCAAGTGTTAAAAGTTATAGGTGTCTAGATCGACTTCTCAGAAGAGCAGTTTTAGGCATAGGTAACTTGTTGAGATCATTTCTCAAGATATACTAAATCTTTTGGAACTTGGAGAAGGTGTGCAAACTGTAGGTGACATCTTGTGCAAAGTTTCATAAAAAACTTTACACAGTTGATAAGGTAATGAGAGAGATATGTGCAGCAGACTTTCTGTGTAGTCATCTCCTTCACATATTTTTCAAAATCTTCATAATTGATCATTGATCCTTTAAAATTGGTAAAGGTTTGAGTTACTCTTGTTATAGAGGTGCTCTAATTACAAGAGTAACTTGTTTGTTTGGAGATTAACACTCTCCATCATCATACAACTACTGATTTCTCTATTCTCATGCTCTCTCATATTTGCCCCGACTTTTTACTTGTATATATAGGCAAATATTTACAATATCATAACTATACAAAAGTATAAGTGAACTATCTCTGTATTAATGTACATATGTGTACACCTCTTCATCTTCTGGATGTATTCTTCCTTCATGCTTCACAGTTACTTGAATTTTCCTTCAGTCCTTGACTTCCAAACCTTCATTAGAACTTCAATTGTTGATTGCCCTGCACCAACATCTCCCCCTCAATCATCAATTGAGGTTTTCTCTATCTTCTTTATACCTTCAATGTCTTTAAATCTCTGTAGCTTTGGTCCATCCAAGCTTTTGGTTAGCATATCAGCTATCTGATCTTTTGTTGAAGTATGTATGACTTCAATCTCTTTATCCATCACCTTCTCTCTTAGGAAATGGTACTGAATCTCAATGTGTTTAGTCTTGGCATGAAAAATAGGATTAGCAGCTAAATATAATGAATTCATGTTATCTCCATGAATAGTAGGTGTACTCTGAATGATGTCAAAACTCTTCATCAGAGTTTTAAGCCATATCACTTCCTTTGAGCTTCAATCATCCCTTTGTACTCTGCTTCTGTAGATGATAAAGCAACTGTGTGTTGCTTCTTTGAACACCAAGAAATTAACTTATCTCCCACATAACACAAGTATCCATAAGTTGATCTCCTATCAACTGGATTACCTGCCCAATCTGCATCACTATATATCTTGATGTTTGTATCTGATGTAAAACCATAATACAAACCTTCTTTGAGTGTACCCTTAATGTACCTCAATACCCTTTGACCTGCAATCCAATGTTCTTTCCTAGGGCAATGCATGAATTGAGACAAAACTCCAACTGCATATGACAAGTCAGGCCTAGTCAATGTAGCATATATCAGACTACCAACCAAACTCTGATATAGTTTCATATCCTTGAACTCTTCACCTCCATATCTGCTCAATTTATGATTCACCTCAATTGGAGTAGGTGCTACCCTGCAATCATTCATCTTAAACTTGATCAACAAGTTTCTCAAATACCTTTCTTGAGTCACATACACTCCATGTTGAGTGTATGAAATCTCCATGCCCAAGAAATATGACAAGTTTCCCAAATCACTGATCTTAAATTCTTTCTCCATTTGCTTCTTTAGGCTTTGAATGCCTTTCTCATCTATACTTGTAAGAATTATGTCATCAACATATATGCACATGTAAATGAATCCATCATCACTTGCTTTAACAAGCAAGCTACTATGTGCCTTTGACTTGAAATCCAAGTTCTTTCAAGAACTTCACAAGTCTATAATTCCATGCCCTTGAGGCCTTCTTCAAACCATACAAAGCTCTCTTGAGCTTAACTACATACTCTGGATACCTTTCATCTCTGAATCCTTGGGGTTGCTCCATGAAAACATCATCTGAAATATAACCATTTAAAAAAGCATTCTTCACATCTAATTGACATAATTTCCAACCTTTACATGCAGCAATGGCTATGAGTGTCCTGATGGTTGTCATCTTTGCCACAGGACTAAATGTTTCATCATAATCAATATCATATGTCTGAGCAAACCCTTTCACAACTAGTCTAGCTTTATACCTAGACACACTTCCATCTGCAAATCTCTTTGTCTTGTAGACCCACTTGCATCCAATGATCTTCTGGCTATTTGGTTTAGGAACCAACTCCCATGTCTGATTCTCCATCAATGCATCATATTCTTCCTGCATAGCTTTCTCCCAATTCTCCTTACCTTTTGCCTCTTCATATGTAGAAGGATCTTCATCTGCCTTTATCATATAAGCATAATCTTTTGTAGCCAAAAAAGAAGTATCATAGCTATACCTTGTAGGTTGCCACTTGTGTCTTGATGACCTTCTAAGTTCTCCACTCCTTGATGTTTCTGGTTCATCACACTCAGGATCAAATCTTGGCATTTCTTCAACTTCAACCTGTACTTCATTATTCTCCTCTTCATCAAATATTTGAACCTTTGATTTACCTTTCTTTTGATTCACAACTTCTTCATCACCTGCATTTATATTGATTGTACCTGCATACCAAGTACCTTGCTCATCAAATGTAACGTCCTTTGATACAAGGAATTGTTTTGTGGATGGACTCCACAACCTATATCCCATCTGCTTATCATCATAACCAATGAATACATACTTTTCAGCTTTAGGTTCCAATTTGTGCCTTAATTGTGATGGCACATATGCATATGCCAAACATCCAAATACTTTGCAATGGTCTAATGTAAGTCTCTTACCCCACCATGCCTCATATGGTGTCATACCCTGCAAAGCTTTACATGGTAACCTATTAACCAAATAAGTAGCTATATTTACAGCCTCAGCCCACAAGTAATTTGGGCAATTTTTCTCCTTCATCATGGATCTTGCAAACTCAAAAAGAGTTCTATTTCTCCTTTCTGCTACACCATTTTGTTGAGGAGAGTACCTGCAAGTAACCTCTCTCTTAATACTTGCATTCCACAAGTAATCACTGAACTCATTAGAGAAATACTCTCCCCCTCCATCTGACCTTAGTCTCTTCAACTTATGACCTGTAATTCTCTTTGCATACACATGATAATGTTTAAATGTATTGAATACTTCTGATTTATTTTTTATCACATAGATAGTGATCCATGTGGTAGCATCATCAACATAAATCACATAATACCTTGAACCATTGATACTAAAATCTTTTGATGGTACCCACACATCTGTGTGTACCAATTCAAGCTTCTCTGAATACATAAAACCATGCTTGGGATAAGATTTCTTATGAGCCTTACCTAATTGACATGCCTCACATCTGTATGTCATATGTTGACCTGCAACATTAGGCAATCCAAGCACTGAACCATTGTTAACCATATCTTTGATACCTCTTTCATTGAAATGTCCAAGCCTCTTGTGCCAAAGATCTAACTCAGAGATATTATGCCCTCCATAAGTGAACAAAGGATGACCAACATTACCTTGAATCTTCAATGTGAACAATCTTCCTTCTTTCTTACCTGAAACAATCTGTTTATACGGGCCATTGCTAGGGTCTTCCACAAACACTCCTTCATTAGTGAATCTAACTTCATAAACTTTTTCAACAATTTGTCCTACACTTATCAAATTCTTAGGAACTGTAGGAACATACAAGACCTGACTCAAGAGGGTGCTACCATCCTTGGCCTTCACTGATCCAATTGACTTCACATTGTGCTTTGTATTGTCACCTGTTTGAACTACATGATTAGTTCTCTTATTCTCCAAATCAGTCATCAATGCTATGTTACCACTCAGGTGATTGCTACACCATGAGTCAATGTAGAAGACTCTTTGGTCTTCACTTTGCCTTTCACAAGTTGCATTCATTATCAATGTTGAATCCTCCTTCTGATCTGAAGCATAATTGTAGTAGGTATTGTTGTATTGTTGACTTTGGAATCCTCTACCTGCATTTCTTCCAAAGTAACCTCTACTACCTCTACCTCTGAAATTACCGCTTTGATTTCTGCCACCTCTTCCTCTTGAATTAAAATTCTGATTATATCCACCATTACTCTGAGTATTCTGCCAACAATCATTAGCTAAGTGATTTGTCTTACCACAAATCCAGCAAGCCTTGACTCCATCTTTATTACTCCTGCCTCTTCCTCTACCTTTGCCACCTCCTCTTCCTCTTAGGAAGTTGGCTTGACTAGTTATGCCTTCATCTTCATTTGCTTGTTGTTTCCCTTTGCTATTTTTCTTCTTATCCTTTGAATACATTGCATGACCTGTACTTTTGTCACCTTCACCTTTGACATCCTGCTCAAAGGTTAACATATGTCCTAGCAACTAATTTAAGTCAGGAGTAAAATGATCAAGTGATAATTCAGTAGACAAAATGAATGGCTTCCATTTGTCATCACCTCTCAACCCTATGAAAATTTGCCTTACCAATTTATCCTCCTCAATGTCTTCATCAACTGCTCCTAATGCATCTGCAATGTCCTTCATCCTTGTTACATAATCTGAGAGGGATTGAGAATCCTTCTTCTTGAAAGTGGTAAATTCTGCCCACAAAGATGCCTTCCTTGACTTTGTGGTGTTTTGAAAATGCTCCTCCGAAGCATTCCATATATCACTTGCACTTTCAAGACCTCTAATGTGAGGTAGCAAGTAGTCATTGACTGCCATATAGATAATGCTCCTAGCTTGAGCATCTCTCTTCATCCAATTCTTCAAATCTGATAATTCTTCCCTAGTTGGAACACTAGGATCTCTAAACTAAGGTTTTTCTTCTTCACCTGTAATATAAGCTATCAAATCTTTGCTCATAAGATGAGCTTCTGTCCTCATTGACCATGCTGGATAGTTCTCTCTATCCAACTTCTCTATTTGAAGAGAATCTCCCATCCTTTCTTCACCTGTATATTGAATTCTTCAATCTTTATGAGTAATAGATGTACCTTTACTTCAAATAATGTTCCTTTTGTCTTCCTTGATGTCGTATAGCCTCCTTCTCAAGCTTTGCCCTCAAGCTTTCACCTTTTGAGCTTTCAGATGTTGAATTCTTTGCACCTGCAGCAGTCGGGGTCTTCCTTCCTTCAATTCTGATGCTTCCTGCTCCGATACCACTGATGGAGAGTGTTAATCTCCAAAAGAACAAGTTACTCTTGTAATTAGAGAACCTCTATAACAAGAGTAACTCAAACCTTTACCAATTTTAAAGGATCAATGATCAATTATGAAGATTTTGGAAAATCTGTGAAGGAGATGACTACACAGAAAGTCTCCTGCACATATCTCTCTCATTACCTTATCAATTGTGTAAAGTTTTTTATGAAACTTTGCATAAGGTTGGGGCAGAATTTTATTGAGTCTTAGAAGTGAGTTGAGTCTCTCTCATCACTCAGTTGTAAATTTCTTCAGGAATGGAAGAAACGTTGTGCTCGATGTTTCTAAGCATTCTCCTTCTGTGCTTGATCATTTCAAGAAATCTTTTGTAGATGTCTAAGTCCATAGTTAATGATTCTATGGTTAAAGTTTGAGAGCCTAATTGTAAACAGGCTGTGAGAATTATGTGTAGGAACATTCATATGTGAAGAAGTGTTCACTTGTTCCTGAAACAGGCGCAAAATTTGATGTTAATGTTTTGGTCAGTTCTCCTTCCACAGTGTAAAGTTTTGAGCAAGCAAGCACTCAATCTTTAAGTTGGAAAGTAAGCTATCTATGGCTAAAAGCATTTTCATAAAACAGTTCTAGATTGAGAGAACCAAGTGTTAAAAGTTATAGGTGTCTAGATCGACTTCTCAAAAGAGCAGTTTTAGGCATAGGTAACTTGTTGAGATCATTTCTCAAGATATACTGAATCTTTTGGAATGATTCAACTTGGAGAAGGGTGCGCAAATTGTAGCCGACACCTTGTGCAAAGTTTCATAAAAAACTTTACACAATTGATAAGGTAATGAGAGAGATATGTGCAGCAAACGTTCTGTGTAGTCATCTCCTTCATAGATTTTCCAAAATCTTCATAATTGATCATTGATCCTTTAAAATTGGTAAAGGTTTGAGTTACTCTTGTTATAGAGGTGCTCTAATTACAAGAGTAACTTGTTCTTTTGGAGATTAACACTCTCCATCAATGAAGACCCAAGGTTAACCTGCTGTTGAAATTGCTGCCTTACTCTTGGCACTAAGGCGAGCAACTGTCCCAAAGGGAGTGTGATGGAAGCCTTAGATAGGATATCCCATACCTGATCTATAAGTTGGGTCGTAATTCTCATCGATTCTAATGTTGATTCTAATGTGGTTGGGGCAGAATTTTGTTCATTCGATCGTGCTTGTGGCAGAGGGACCTGTGTTACCGTAATATTGGATCAGGAAACACAGTCAGCTCCATAGCTGTCCATTGACTAGTCTTTGCAAACATTCACTGCTACTCACGGATACCCGGCTCGAACACTTCAGCTGCTGCTTGCAACTGCTTACCCGATCTTGTCTGCACGACAGCTGCTTGTGACTCGACTGGTGAAATATAAACCATGTTGGTCATTGGATTTTGTCGCTCCTTCTTCCTTTTGTCGTACTCTGCTGCTTCCTTGTAGAATCTACGGATGTGGCCAACCTCGCTGCAAAAATGACATCGAGGGGGTGGAAGAGAGGTACCTTCCGCTGAGGTACCCGCCTACCATCGATTTGAATTGAAATTGGTGTTCCACTGACCCCGATAATTCCTATATCCTTGCGACTGATTGGTTCGCATCTGTGGCGGCACATAATGGATTGCTGGCTGACCTGGTTCTTGTATGATGGCGTTTACAGCTGATCTACCCTGCACCTTGGCATTATACGCACATGTTTTCGTTGAGTGTCCTGTTGTGTTACAAATGGCACAATACATGTGGTTAAGGGCACATGTAGCACTAGTGTGCCCTGGATTTTTGCACTTGGTACAATACATCTGTTTGACCGGATCATCCACTACATTCTTACTGACTTTCAGCCATTCCAAGCCCTCTGTAAATCCTCCAACTTTGTGCTCCAATTGTAGGGCCATCACAATTATTGCGTCCAACGTCATTCCGCCCACACAACGAATGATCATGATTTGTCTCAACTATGGATTCAGTCCGTTAATGAACCATTGGGTTATAACATCGTCCGGTAGATTAGCATGTGCCGGAGGCAACTGCCTTAAGTGAGTTCGAAACAATGTTGCGTATTCCTGAACAGTCTGATGCGGCTTCTGCCGATTGTTCTGCAAATAGTCAAAGATTTTTGCAGGATTTTTCTTCAATCGGAACCTCTGTAGGAATGCGTTCTTTACCTCATCATAATTACCGAAATGATTAATATCATACTCTGTTAGCCACCTTGCTGCTTCATTGACCACCGTGGCCTGAAACACAATGGCCTTGTATGCCGGAGCGGGTGGGTGGTTTAATACTGCATAACTGATCTCAAAGGTGCGCACATGTGCATCAGGGTCGTCACCCAAAAATCCACCAAACTTGGTGTAAGTCACTCCTGTTGGGACCGGTCGAACTGGTATAATTGGTTGCGGCTGCTACTGTTGTTGCTG
>CM035426.1:176428441-176433441 GCA_020310875.1 Ceratopteris richardii
GGGTGCAACTTTTTCCTTTACTCTGAAAATTTACATCTCAATGTTGAGAGATGTTTACTTCACTTCTAAAGTATCTAATGGCTCTCTCAACTTCTAATTCATCATCTCTCACACATGCCCCAACTTTTCTACTTGTATATATAGGTATTATGTACAAACTCATGATTATTACAAAAGCCTTTACTCTCTAATTATACTCTAACTCTAATCTTCATGTATTGATCTTTGCTTCTTCTTTTGACTTCAAGTCTTTGTCCAACACATCAATTGATGGTTGTCATGCACCAATAACTCCCCCTCAATCATCAATTGAGGTTTTCTCTATCTTCTTTATACCTTCCATGTCTTTGAATCTCTGTAGCTTTGGTCCATCCAAGGTTTTAGTTAACATATCTGCAATCTGATCTTTTGTTGAAGTATGTATAACTTCAATCTCCTTATCAATCACCTTCTCTCTTAAGAAGTGATATTGAATCTCAATATGTTTAGACTTTGCATGAAAAACAGTATTAGTAGCTAGATACAATGAGCTCATATTATCTCCATGAATAGTGGGTCTACTTTGAACGATGTCAAAACTCTTCATGAGAGTTTTCAACCATATGACTTCCTTGCAGCTTCAACCATACCTTTATACTCTACCTCTGTAGATGATAAAGCAATTGTGTGTTTCTTCTTAAAACACCAAGAGATTAGCTTATCTCCCACATACCACAAGTTTCCATAAGTTGATCTGCTATTATCAGGATTACCTGTCCAATCTATATCACTATATATCTTGATGTTTGTATCTGATGTAAAACCATAATACAAACCTTCCTTGAGTGTACCCTTAATGTATCTCAACACTCTTTGTCCTGCAACCCAATGTTCTTTCCTAGGACTACATGAATTGAGACAACACTCCAACTGCATATGACAAATCAGGCCTTCTTAATGTAGCATAAATTAAGCTACTACCAAACTCTGATAAAGCTTCATGTTTTTGAATTCTTGTCCTCCATATCTGCTCAACTTATGATTCACCTCCATTGGAGTAGGTGCTACCTTGCAATCTTCCATTATAAACTTGATTAATAAGTTCTTCAAATACCTTTCTTGAGTTACATATACTCCATGTTGAGTATATGAGATCTCCATGCCCAAAAAATATGACAAATCTCCCAAGTCACTGATCTTGAACTCTTTCTCCATTTGTTTCTTGAGACTTTGTATACCCTTCTCATCTGTACCTATAAGAATTATGTCATCAACATATATGCACATGTAAATGAACCCATCATCACTTGCTTTGACAAGCAAGCTACTATCTGCTTTAGATACTTGGAAATCAAGCCCCTTCAAGAACTTCACAAGTCTATAATTCCATGCCCTTGGGGCCTGCTTCAAACCATACAAAGCTCTCTTGAGCATACATACATACTCTGGATACCTTTTATCTGTGAACCCTTCTGGTTGCTCCATGAAAGCATCATCTAAAATGTAACCATATCACATCTAATTGACATAGACTCCAACCTTTACATCCAGCAATGGCTATGAGTGTCCCGATGGTTGTCATCTTTGCCACAGGACTATAGGTCTCATCATAATCTATACCATATTTTTGAGTATACCCTTTCACAACAAGTCTAGCTTTATACCTAGACACACTTCCATCTGCATACCTCTTTGTCTTTTGCATCCAATAATCTTCTGACAATTTGGTTTAGGAACCAAATCCCATGCCTCATTCTCTATCAATGCATCATACTCTTCCTACATAGCTTTCTCCCAATTTTCCTTAACTTTTGCCTCTTCATATGTAGAAGGGTCTTCATCTGCTTTCACCATGTAAGCATAGTCTTTAGTAGTCAAAAAAGAAGTGTCATAGCTATACCTTGTAGGTTGCCATTTATGTCTTGATGACCTTCTAACTTCTCCACTTCTTGAAGTTTCTAGTTAACCACATTCTGGATGAAACATCTTGGCACTTCTTCAACTTCAACTTGTACTCCATTGCTCTCTTATTCATCAAATATCTGAACCTTTGATTTACTCTTCTTCTGATCCAAAACTTCTTCATCACCTGCATGGATATTAATTGTACCTGCATACCAAGTACCCTGCTCATCAAATGTAACATCCTTTGATACAAGGAATTGTTTTGTGGATGGACTCCACAACCTATAACCCATCTCTTTATCATCATATCCAATGAACACATACTTTTCAACTTTAGGTTCCAATTTATGCCTCAACTGAGATGGCACATATCCATAAGCCAAACATCCAAACACTTTGCAATGATCTAAGGTAGGTCTCTTACCCCACCAAGCTTCATATGGTGTCATACCCTGCAAAGCTTTACATGGTACCTATTAACCAAATATGTAGCTATATTTACAGCCTCATCCTACAAATAGTTTGGATAATTTTTCTCATTCATCATTGATCTTGCAAACTCAACAAGAGTTCTATTCCTCCTCTCTACTACACCATGTTGTTGAGGAGAGTACCTGCAAGTAACTTCCCTTTTTATACCTGCATTCCACAAGTAATCACTGAAGTCATTAGAGAAATACTCTCCCCCTCTATCTGACCTTAGTCTCTTCAACTTTTGACATGTAATTCTTTCTGCATACACTTGATAATGCTTGAATGTATTAAATACCTCTGACTTATCTTTGATCACATAGATAGTGATCCACCTGGTAGCATCATCAACATAAATCACATAATATCTTCAACCATTTATACTGAAATCCTTTGATGGTCCCCACACATCTGTGTGTACCAACTCAAGCTTCTCTGAATACATGACCTTATTCAACAAATCAGTCATCAAAGCTATATTACCACTTAGGTGATTGCTACACCCTGAGTCAATGTAGAATACTCTTTGGTCTTCACTTTGCCTTTCACAAGTTGCATTCATAATCAAAGTTGAATCCTCCTTCTTATCTAAAGCATAATTGTAGTAGGTATTGTTGTAGGATTGACTTTGGAGTCCTCTACCTGCATTTCTTCCAAAGTAACCTCTACTACCTCTACCTCTGAAATTACCTCTTTGATTTCTACCACCTCTTCCTCTTGAGCTAAATTTATGATTATATCCACCATTATTCTGATTATTATGCCAACAATCATGAGCTAAGTGATTTGTCTTACTACAAATCTAGCAAGCTTTGGCTCCATCTTTATTGCTCCTGCCTCTTCCTCTACCTTTGCCACCTCCTCTTCTTCTTAGGAAGTTGGCTTGGCTAGTTGTACCTTCATCTTCATTTGCTTGTTGCTTGCCTTTGCTATTCTTCTTCTTATCCTTTGAATACATTGCTTGACCTGCACTCTTATCACTATTACCTTTGACATCCTACTCAAACATTAATTTCAGAAAGAAGAAATAGAACTCTTGTAGAATTTGCAAGAGCAATGATGAAGGAAAAGAATTGCCCAAATTACTTATGGACAGAAGCTATCAACACTGCAACATACATTGTGAATACATTACCTTGTAAAGCTTTGGATGGAAGAACTCCTTATGAAGCATGGTGGGGTAAGAGACCTACTCTTGATCATTGTAAAGTATTTGGATGTTTATCATATGCTTATGTTCCTTCACAATTAAGACATAAGCTAGAACCCAAAGCAGAGAAGTATGTGTTTCTTGGGTATGATGATAGACAAATGGGTTACAGATTGTGGAGTCCATCCACAAAGCAATTTCTTGTTACCAAAGATGTTACATTTGATGAGCAAAGCACATGGTATACAGGGTCAACAAATGATTATGCAGGTGTTGAAGAAATACAAAGGAAAGGGAAGGCAAAAGTAAATGTGTATGAAGAAGATATTGATGATGTTGATTATAAAAGTAAATTGCAGGACACTGTTGAAGATGGGCCAAGATTTGATCCAGAGACAAATGTGGCTGAAACTTCAAGAAGTGCAGAGGTCAGAAGATCCTTAAGAGAAAGAAAAGAGCCTATTAAGTATAGCTATGATACATCTTTTCTAACAACAAAAGATTATGCTTACATTGTTAAGACAGAAGAGGATCCAATCACATATGAAGAAGCTAAAGGTTACAAACATAATTGGGAGAAGGCAATGCAAGAAGAGTATGATGCTCTACTTGAAAATGAAACATGGGAGTTAGTGCAAAGACCAAAGAATCAGAAAGTCATTGGATGTAAGTGGGTGTATAAAACAAAAAGGTTTGCAGATGGTAAGGTGTCTAGATACAAGGCTAGACTTGTGGTCAAAGGTTATGCTCAAACTTATGGGGTAGATTATGATGAAACCTTTAGTCTTGTTGCTAAGATGTCTACAATTAGATCATTGATTGCTATTGCTGCTTGTAAAGGATGGAAGTTATCACAATTAGATGTGAAGAATGCATTCGTGAATGGATATATTGCGGATGAAGTATATATGGAGCAACCACAAGGTTTCATGGATTCAATTGGATCAGATTATGTGTGTAAGCTCAAGAGAGCTTTGTATGGGTTGAAGCAGGCTCCAAGAGCATGGAATTACAGGCTTGTTAAGTTCTTGAATGAATGTGGATTTCAGGCATCAAAGGCAGATAGTAGCTTGCTAGTGAAGGCAAGTGAAAATGAATACATATACATGTGTATTTATGTTGATGATATTATTGTCACAGGTACAGATGCTCAAGGAATCAATGAGCTTAAGAAACAAATAGAGAAGGAGTTTAAGATAAGTGATTTGGGAAACTTATCTTATTTCTTAGGAATGTAGATTGTATGTACTCAACATGGAGTATATGTTACACAAGAGAGGTACTTGAAGAATTTTCTGGTCAAGTTCAACATGGAGGATTGCAAGCTTTCAATCACACCATTGGAGGTAAATCATAAATTGAGTAGGTATGGAGGTGAAGAATTTAATGACATGAAGAAATATCAGAGTTTGGTAGGTAGTTTAATCTATGCTACCTTGACAAGGCCAGATCTATCATATGCAGTAGGTGTGTTATCACAATTCATGCATTGTCC